>CM059194.1:92448605-92741033 GCA_030323885.1 Branchipolynoe longqiensis
GCCAGCAAGTTGAAGAAAATATTACGAAACTCGGAGGCTCGCCTCAAAAACCGGTCTGGGGAGTCTATAAAAGAAACCCAGGATCATCCCCAACAAAACCCTCTTTTAGGGTTCGGAGGAATTTCCTTAGGAGATGCAACTCGGGTTAACATCTCTGCCTGTCTGTATACAGGTTGCGCTATCAAGCGGTATCGGTTTCGGTTCTGTACATAAGTGTTCTAACCTTGTGTTTTGTATAACACCCAAAACATGTCCAAATCGGACCTGAGAAAGTTCTAAGCTTTCATAATTGGATGCTATAAACCATCCTTAGGAAGTTTATCGCGATTTTGCAATACTTACAGTTGGTTAAAGTGTTGTAGTAGTTAAATCCTGCCAGAGCAGCTCAGCGAACGTCCTCCCGCCGTGAGCTGCTTATGCTAATTGCTGGACCCGGATGTGCTTATCTCTCCCTAGCCTGTGGCTAGCCTGAGGCTATATACCGAGGTAAAATATATATATATATATATATATATATATATATATATATATATATATATATATATACACATATAGATACATATATATATACATATGTATAGAGAGAGAGAGCATGTTGTACAACGCATCAATACACGATTTCCGTGACTAGTACGACACCTGGTGATAGGCAACGACACTCGTGTTGTGGGTCAACAGTGTGTCACTGTGTTGTTTTACACTGATGATCGAGCTTTTCAATCAATCAACCAATCAATAGGATACAGCTATAATTATAAAAAATGATAAGTATGTTTTCTCTATAAATCCACATTTGTGCCAAAAAGACTTTGTCAGTTGCTCAATACGAAGCCAGTGTTATGGTGCTGTCAGATTACGATGCATCACGCAAACGTACATCGGCGTATGTGATTTTTGTTGCCACTATGTCGGGATACATCGTTATGCATTACGTGTCCGTTAGGCGCTAGTTGGTATACATCAATGTACGTCAACGTTCGTTGAGATATGGCATCGCATGTCAGGGGGTCAGCAAAGTTTTGTGCATACACAAAACTTTCAACGCATGACAACTTTCGACAATGTGTGGATTTTACGTCCGCTGTACGTTATGTATGTGTTAGGCATTCATCGATGTATGTTAGACGTATGTTAGTCAAACATTGTTCACTACGTTGACCTACTTTAAAGGCAGTGGGAATGTACAGACCGCATACTGACAAAGTATGGATAATGTATGCCTATCGTCCGTCTAACATATGTTTAGCGTTTCTCCAGCGTGTGTTCACATATGTAACATATGACACGTAGTTCTGGCGATCGAATAACGTATATAACGTTCACCGGCATTCTGTGAATGGACAGTGAGCGTAATTCGAGCATTTTTTGCCGGGAGGTACGTTAGCCATCCGTTAGCCATACATTGGCCATACGCTGTGTATACAGTATGTATACGTCCAACTTTGCCCCCGACTCCGAAAAGTTTGCCGCTTCTAGACATAAAAAAGTGATTTTACGCATTGCCGGCGTGCTGGCGAGATGCGTCGTAATGTGACAGGGCCATTAACGGAGCCTCAATTGCCTCTCCACAGACTATGTGACCCACAAGTCCAGTCTAGATTACGCTCTGTGCATGCGTCGCGGAAATCGTGTATAGAACCTCATTTTTAGGACTAGGTGCGGGCTTTTAACAAATTTTCTTGTAATTTGCGTCCGTTTCTATGGACATGGACATGGGGCACACGTGGGAAGCTCAGACTTTCGGCATGGTCATGTCCGTTGACTCATGTGTCCGGTTTTATTTTGCAAGTCCCACTCAAGCTGCCTCCTCACACTGCCACAATGCCATGATAACACACACGCACAGATGACAGGTCGTGTCTTGTGTGAGGCCCCCTTCTTTATGCTCCGTGAAATCGCCCGTTCGCCTTAGTGCCGAAATATAACCATCAGGCCGATATATTTCAAGCCATAACTCATTATTTCCAGGTTCATATTTCCGTACACTGGCTGAATCTGATTGGTCTAGATATATGCATATACATGTATATATATACATCTATCTAGACCAATCAGCTGAGCATTTACTCAGTTAGGTGTTATTACGGTAATTCATGCTTTTATTAAGAAGGTGGTTATTATTTCCCTCAAGGGAGGGGGGGGGGGTGATCGGCTTCATACAGCCCGTCGGGCAGAAGGCCCTTAATTATATAGAGAATAATGGAATATTAACATAGCGGTTAATATACTAAGGGACTGGAGGATAGTTAAGAATGCAAGGAACGTTCCAATCACTTTATAGAGCTCACAACTTTATTTCTGTCCCTACTGGTACAATCTAAGTTCTTCAATAATGATCAATATGAATAAATACATCCCCTCCCATTTCGTGAAGTTAATACAGTTTGGAATTCCGACAATTAAAGCCTAAATCTCGCCTAAAACATCAGAGTGTGTAGAAACACGTCCGATGGGTCTGAGCCCGAGCGCTCGACCTCCCTACGTTGTTAGGAGAGTCACAACCTGCGTCTCCTAACAATGAGTTACAGCAGTGAACCCTGCCCCGCATTTGATGGCCAATGCGGGTCTGTCATGGCAAGCAGCCCGCATTTCCAAATGTGGGTTGCTCGACCCAAACCCGCAATGGCCACAGCTCGAGTATGGTCTCGCCCACGTCATATAGATAGACCGATTAATCTATATATATGCATAGACGAATCAGGGTTATCGTATATGTAATATAAAAAAAGCAAATAAAACAAGGTGCCATGTCTCTAATTGGGATTAAAAATAATAAAAAATTATTATAAGTGCATCAAATTATATCAACTTATTGCAACAAACTGCAGGTTTGGTACATCATGGAAACAAAGACCACTAACAGCTTAATTTAATTCCACTAGCATTACTTATATAACCAACCCCACATGATTGTCAGTGGCAGTTTAAAATAAACACCACCGGTAATGACGCTCACATGTTAAATTCGTGGAAATCAAAGTTCTGACAATGATTATAGGACCGATTTATATTTACTACCTTGAAAGGCTATTTTCTACTGAATTCTAAACATGGTAGGAAAATGTTTTTACCGTGTCCTCAGAGTTAATTTCTAACCCTGGAGTACCAAGTTGTGAGAATGGTGACATGGCAATGTGTGCCCAACTTTAGGCAATCATGAATCCGTGTTTTCTTTTGTCGAGCAAACAATTGTGGCCTCGCGCAATGTGGGGTGGTCTTTTTTTTGTCGGGTCCACATACCATGCAGTCTTCTGGAGGCATGGGGAACTGCGTAACATAAATCCTGAAAAATAATAAATGTGCAACGCGTGTGGAAGTATGCTTGGAAAGTGGAGAGATTTGATCCTACTTGTGATAAATAGTGTGTATGTATGAAATGCAAGTTTGAAAAACACACTCTCTAACATTCCCGAATATGATTGTTGCAGAATGAATTACAGCTGCAATTCAGCAAACCGGTGTTGCAGTTTCCGCCGCACACCAGTTTGCGAGGGACACATACATTCAAATGCATTGTCAATGGCCATGAGCAAATCTTCATACAGAAAAAGTCAAATATCTCTCAAATTACACCACCTAGAAGCAACCCACTTGGAACACATATAGAAAACATATTAAATGAATAGATTATATTAAATTTATAAGGTTAGGCTTCTGCACTTCTACTAATTTTGAATAAAACTAATGTTTTGCACTGCGCGTACCATCAAACTCAAGGCATTGTCAATGGTCGTGAGCAATTTTCATGCAGAAAATACTGAAAAAGTTAAATATCTCTAAAACCACACCACCTAGAAACAAATCGTTTGGCACACATATAGAAAACATCTTTACTAAAAACATTATATTAAATTTATAAGGTTAGTGACGATGGTGTTCGATTTTGACGCATGCGCAGAAGCGATGTGTCCCTCGCAAACTGGCGTGCCGCGGAAACTGCAACACCGGGTCACAGTTATAGCATACCTACGGAGGGTGGGAGAAGTGATGAAAATACGTACACAAAGTATTATTTTATCTATGTGAAATAGTTAGGATAATTTCACTGCAGTACAAATAAATGTATGGCAAGAATGCTACCAAGTGTGGTCACCATAATGGCATGTGGTTATAGCAAAGTTTCTGCTACTCAGTAGTATTTTTGGTTATAGGTGCAAAGTGAGTTTAAAGCTGCATAGTCCGATGAAAACATAAAATTGTCAAAATCAAAACAATGGGGGACCTCCGACTTTTTAGTTCAAATTCCTGCCGTTCGCGTCTCCACTGAACTAGTGGGCCTATTCGGCACACTGTCACACTGCAAACCCAATGGCTATGAGCAATCTTCATACAGAAGAAGTCAAATATCTCTAAAACCACATGACCTAGACACAAACCACTTGGTATACATATAGAAAACATACAACGAATACATTATATTAAATTTCTAAGGTTAGGGTTCTGTATTTCTATTAATTTTGAATAAAATAAACGTTTTGCACTGGGCGTACCGCCGAACTCAGTGCATTGTCAATGGCCGTGAGCAATCTTCATACAGAAGAAGTCAAATATCTCTAAAACCACAAGACCTAGAGACAAACCGCTTGGTATACATATAGAAAACATACAACGAATACATTATATTAAATTTCTACGGCTAGGGTTCTGTATTTCTATTAATTTTGAATAAAATAAACGTTTTGCACTGGGCGTACCGCCGAACTCAGTGCATTGTCAATGGCCGTGAGCAATCTTCATACAGAAGAAGTCAAATATCTCTAAAACCACAAGACCTAGAGACAAACCGCTTGGTATACATATAGAAAACATACAACGAATAGATTATATTAAATTTCTAAGGTTAGGGTTCTGTATTTCTATTAATTTTGAATAAAATATACGTATTGCACTACGCGTACCGGCAAACTCAAAGCATTGTCAATGACCGTGTAGGCCCACTACTACCGATGCGCCACCAAGTGTCGGAAAATGAACTACGCCACATGTCCCCCATTATCTCGACTTGATTCTCCATATCTAACTTAGATGCTGGTGCACTTATTAAACATTTGTCACTCATAAGGGGATACTGAGTCAATTAATAGAACATGTTACTGCAGAAGTCTATGGTGATAGAGTTTTGGCAAGCATGCCAAAATTAATTTAGCATGTTTCCATTTCAAATATCTCAAAATAAAGTTACTTCAAACTAAAGTAAGGTAAATTATAATGAATAACCTAATATGTTTATCTCAGAAAATGAGGGAAACTCAAAACCATCGGAGTATGGAACTTTAAAGTATAGGGCCTATTGTGATAGCAAAGGCTGGGAGTAGTTACTATTCCCACAGTGGTCAACCCAAATAATGTATCGAGACAATTGACAGAAACTCAAAAGCACCGGACTGTGCAACTTTAAACGTGGGCGATCAATGGTTGTTGCCAGACCCGCCCCCCGGGACCTTTCACTCAGGGCGCACAGTTCGTAACCATGGAGACAGAGGCACTAGGACGCTGTATCGAATGACACCGGAAACCAAGGTCCATTATATTATTGACGCAGTTGCACAATTGTCATGTTATTGCGAGTCATTTGCCAATTGCCTTTCTTGTGGCAACACATTAGGTGCGACATGTGATATACGCCCCTTGTTAAAATTGTTCTAATAGTAATACTCATGGCTGCTTGTAATTATGCATGTTAACGTAACATGGCTAATTCACGGGGCGGGGACAGGACCAGCGCGACTGGCATGACCTGACTCCACTCCCCTCCAGGGCCTATATGCATGGAGCGGTGTTAGCAAGCCAAATCGCGGTTAGGGCGGGATTTCTGGTTTAGCGCCGAAAAGTCACTATGCATGGAGCAGTGTTAGGCCAACACTGCGAGTTTAAAGTCGGAGATTCTAACCCCAGCCCATAGCAGATTTACAGCGGTGTTAGTGTTAGGCTAGGGCCAAATCTATGCAATGCTATCATATTTAACAGAATTACATACGCAATAAGTGAACTTTCATGAAATTAACCCTAAATTCGAAGCGATATTAATGCCGCCGCTAAATTGGCGGCGATATTAATATTGTTGAATCGACGAATGCAAGCAACCCCCGCCACCGCCGCTACAGTAACAAGCGCGCTGGTTCCCGGTGGGTAGAGAAGGCAATATATTAGGCCCAACCAGGTGCTCGCCGGCAACAGGCTCACCAGTAATAAGGCTGCTGGTTCCCGGCCGCCGAATCGGCAGCGATATTGGGAAATAGCGGTGCTCGCCTGCAACAGGCTCACCAGTAACAAGGCTGCTGATTCCCAGCCACCGAATCGGCGGCGATATTGTGCAATACCGGTGCTCGCCGGCAACAGGATCAGACAGATTTCCATAATGTAAAATTAATTCACATATAGCTAAAACAAACCGTTTAGGCCACCATGCATATGGCATGACATACTTCGCGGCGCCCTGATAACCGGTGACCCTCCACCCAGCCACAGGAGGAGGACGCGACCTCCCTCCCGCCAAAAAACAACACGTGACCAGTTCAAATCCAAACCGTCTCCACGGCCATACAACTCCTCCAGGCGCCGACCGGACAACTCCAACCCTAAGATTCTAAATAGAACAAGTACAGCTATACTTTGTAGCAATCCCAATTGAAACATAGACCTACATTTAATGTATTTCAGTCAGAGAAATGCAAACGAATTCTATTATTTTATTCGGTACCTTTGAATAATAATAGTAATATCAGAGTATAGATTGTACCAGGGACCTTGCTTAGGATTTTCATGTGATACGCAGACTTTTTCGGGGGAGGAATAAAATGCTATTGGAATAAAACGGGATGGAATAAAACGCCATTAAACATCATATATATATTTCTTTTAATTTAAAGAAGAAATATTTGTAATCTCAGGTAGTACGCAGCTGAGTAAGTGAGTGCATGGAAGCTATGCCCTTTTATACCTACAACATGTGTAGACACCGATGTATGTACATTATATATGATTATATTAAAAGTGCATTTGATTACAATTCCATCTTCAAATTAGCTGGGAGCATTTTTCTTAATAATTATTTCAAATGACACCGCCTCCATCTATGCAGTAATATTGTCTATGCGGCTGATATTATTCTACTAAGATTAAATTATTATTGAGAAAATTATACCCCTCATGCTTTCTTGTCGAGATAGCCTCCCTCCCCCCATAAATAATTCAAACTTTAATATGACAACTAACGTTAGTGCAGAAGAGAATGTAACAGCGTCAGTGTGGCGGTGTTGCGGATTCCGAGGGACACCAGTTTCACAGGGACACTTCCATTCAAATGCATTGTTAACGGCCGTGAGCAAATCTTCATACAGAAAAAGTCAAATATCTCCCAAATTACACCATCTAGAAATAAATCGCTTGGTACACATATAGAAAACATCTTTACCAAAAACATTATATTAAATTCATAAGGTTAGGGTTCTTGAATTCTATTAATTTTGAATAAAACTAACGTTTTACACTGCGCGTACCGTCAAACTCAAGGCATTGTCAATGGCCATGAGCAGTCTTCATACAGACAATACAGAAAAAGTGAAATATCTCTAAAATTACACCAGCTACAAAGAAATCGCTTGGTACACATATAGAAAACATGTTTAGCAAAAACATTATATTAAATTTATAAGGTTAGTGACGATGCTGTTCGAGTTTGACGCGTGTGCAGGAGCGATGTGTCCCTGTGAAACTGGTGTCCCTCGGAATCCGCAACACCGGTTTAAAATCTCAGTGTGTTTAGATTCTACGCTCGGGGTTCTGCACATGCGTCAAAATCTAACAGCATTTCAGCGTATTCGATTAATCAACTCGGGTGACCTTAGCAACCTTTTGATGCACAAATGTGATGTCATCGCTCCTAGCCAACCCCAGCCAAGAGGTGGGTTAAACTTTTTACACAAGGGACGTGTTTTTGTCAACTCCACTCGGTGTTCTATTTGAATTTCTAGCAATTCGGGTGACTCGAGTCACCCGGGTCGTGTTAATCGGATACGCTCATGCGCATAACCCATTGACGCATGGGCAGAACCCCGAGTGGAGACTCTAAACACGCTGAGATTTTAAACCACCACACTGGTTAACGGGTTAATCTGACTAGGTCATGGCGGCGCCTGAGGTGGTTTTATTTTGTCTCAACACAAGAAAATAAATAAAGGGTGAACTGCTCGTATTCAATCTCCAAACCTAATGTCTGCTCACCCATTGGAAGAAGATCGGCTTGGAGAATATAAGCATAATGGTCGCTCTCCATGCGTTGGCATAATCTGTTCGTCCATCAAACTGTCAGTGGTCGAGCAACAATCCGGTGTGACGGTTTCAGCGCCCGGTCAGTTTCAGCAGCCTGTCGTGGCTTCTGCGCATGCGCGGATTTTCGCACGTTGCGGCGAGCACTGCAATTTGTTTTGTTTACACTCGGCGATTCGACGCTGATCTAGCTGCTACGTTAATATCGCTTGGAATTTAAGGTTAATTTAATTAAATTTCATTATTTGATTATGTAATTCTGTTAAATATGATCGCATTCAATAGATTTCGGCCTAATCGGTCCCTAACACTGCGGGGCACCAGCGATAGTTACAGCTGAGCTTGTAGCCGGCGAGGCCACGGGTGTTTTGCATATGTCTTAAAATCCGCGCATGCGCAGAAGCCACGACAGGCTGCTGAAACTGACCGGGCGCTGAAACCGCCACACCGGTTCACCACATTAAGTTGGCTGATAATGTCTCCATTATCATACAAATTACCATGAACTGAAAAAAAAGTATGTAATAATAGTCACCCTAATGCATTTAAACCGGGTGCATGAATAAAAAAATAAACCCTAATTTTGAGTTAAAAGTAACATTAATGCCAAAAATAAGACATTTAAAAAAAGCCAGACGAAAATGATCATGAGAGGCCAATCTCCTGGTCCCCACCCCTTTCCCTGCGTTCTGCCATGTCTTTTCTAGTTCTCTTCCGAATAAATCTATCAAATAAAACCAGTTAGCTATCCAACCATTCAATCCAGCTGCCAACATTACTGTAATTAATATTTATAACCACACAAATGATATATTGTATCTTAAATTTCAGAAAATGATTCAAAAACCAAAAAGCTACCCTGTTGTTAAATAACTGGAAATTTATATCAGCCCAGGTTATGGTGCCAGCATCTGGACAACTTGGAACCTGTCTAGCTACTTGGAATGAGGGTCAAGGCTAATGATGCCACGAGATTGATGTAATTGGTTAATGGCTTCCCTGTGTGATGGCTTTCTCAAAGTAGGTGTCTGTAGTAAATTCACTGATTATTTTATATATGCTGTCCCAAATCACTAGTTAATGCACCAATATCTAAGCTTGATATATATAATCAAATATAGATACATGTTTTGCTTTTGAAAAATAAATATTTCATCGAACCATGCAACCTTAAAAATGTCAAAAGAATCTCAGTAACAGATTCAGATCAAATATTCGAGAGTAGAGGTCAATGACAATCTAGTCTAAAAACGAGCAAATACCGATTTAGTATAAACTTTTTCTGATCGGTTGTTCTTCCCCCTACTGTGTGTAGGGGTTAATATTTTACCTACAAGGGATTATGCAACTTCGGTGCTATAGTGTTCGATACCTGTTCGCGAGACTGGGCGCACAGTGTCAGGATAATGTGACTGTGTGGGACATCAGGTCATGGTGCCGGCGGCCTGATTTCCCAGTGAGGCAGCACTATAAAGTCGCCATGAGTGCACGCTGTCACAAGTCGGTGCACGTCCTGGTATGGCATAGGGTCTTACTGGGGCGTAAAACAACACCAACCACCCAGCCCCCCCCCCCCCCCCGGCCCTCTCAGAGGACTGTGGTTGGGCTCCTTAGGCTGCCTTCTCCTTCCTCCCCCCCCTCCCCCCTACTCCCTCTAATTCCTCTGATCACTACCCATCGGAAGCCAACTCCCGACCACATGGGACTGTTTTCAGCGGTGCCCATTCAGTGCTGCAGATTTGCAGCCTTCAGCGCACCAATGCGACTGAAAACTCCCCAAAAACAAACTGCTCGCGAGTCCATCCAGGTTCCAATGGCCGACACCAGGTGGTGCCACAGAGTTGGGATAGTGGTCAAACACAAGGGGCGTATTCGATTAATCAACATGGGTCACCCGAGCCAATTTTTGGCGCGTGTACACATCTTACAGACTCGTGTCGAATTATCGAATATTCTTCTCCAAGCTCGGGGTGGAAAAAATGGGGATTTAATCCAAAACCTTTTTTTTTTTAAATAACCGATATAACTACAGCAAAATAGAATTTAAAGTATTTTATGATTGCATAGTTCACTCATATTTCCATTTCATTAACCTGGGTTAATACAAAAAAAAGAAATGTAGGACTGGTACTGGTAGCTGTTATCCTACAGGACGCTACCAGCGCAAATGTGACATCATCGTTCCTAGCCACCCCCAGCCAAGACATGGGTTACTGGGGACGAGACTTTTTGCACACGGCACATGTTTTCATCCACTCCACTCATGGTATTCGATTTGAAATTCTAGCAATCAAGACGCCCGGGTCGTGTTAATCGAATACGGCCAGGACCGATCACTAAGGTCATAAACCACCAGCCTAGACGGCTGGTGCCCAAGTAATTAATAACATGATGGCAGGACATGGTAAATACTTAGCGATAACCGTTAGACAGCTGCCCTTAGAGGCTAGTGACCAGGTGTTTTGACTACAAGCATTGGCATGGCTAGTCACTGCTAGTTGGGTTCATTATGGCATCTGTGAATGTCCACTACTAAACTAATTAAAATCCAGATATGGAATAAGGTACTATTACACAAGACCAAATATTCTAAAAATGTAATATTTGTTTAACAGTAAAAACCTAAAACTATTTTCAAACCTTGCTAAATTTGTAAAAGAAATAATCGCCTTCTTCTATATATATTCTCATTTATTGTGTTTATATCTATAATTACAGACTCTTAGGTAGTATGTATTTAGCTTGCGTTTACTACATTGTCTATAACCAGTGGCAGGCACAATTTAAAATAATTTTGACATTTCTATGGGCTTTCAAATCTCCGTGCATGTTCTGGTTATAACCTTCAATCACATATAAGTCTATTCATATATTTGAAATTACTGCAGCAACATGTGTCCATGAATATATACACAAGACACAAATGGACTTTGAGTAATGAAAATTAATAAATTTTCTAATAATTATAAAAGTGTAGTGGTCTGCACTGACCTCTCAGGCAAGGAGCCACATAGACAGGTAGGCGTGGGTAGTGTGTTGATATCAGGGAGCCTAGGTCGTGTAAGGGTTAGCACACTGGCCTGGAATGCAAGGATATGTGGGTTCGAGTCCCGCTCTCGGTGCAATATTTCCCATTTTCATCACCCCCATGACACTGGTGCCGTGACCAGGATCCTGTACAAGCTACGCGCTGTACAGTTGTTGAACCTACCCTGTGTATGTAAGTGCATTGCCTGTATGTATGTAATTGTAAGCATTAAAAGACTTACAATTCCAGGGGGATGAGTGTAGTGGTCTGCACTGACCTCTCAGGCAAGGAGCCACATAGACAGGTAGGCGTGGGTAGTGTGTTGATATCAGGGAGCCTAGGTGGTGTAATGGTTAGCACACTGGCCTGGAATGCAAGATGTGGGTTCGAGTCCCGCTCTAGGTGCAATATTTCCCATTTTCATCACTCCCATGACAAAATCTTAGCAATATGGAGTGCATTCTTCACTCCTTTGTGCTGCGTTAGTGAACATTATGTGTGTATGTGTGTGTGTGTGCGTGCGTGTTAGTTCTTGGCCGTGACGCTAACTCGCAGCTGGAATCGGGTATTATTAGTGCTATTTTAAACCACCAGGTGGCAGCGCCTTATAGGATAAAGAGCCATAAGAAATTACCAGTAATCTCGTTGGATTCACTAATGGCCGAGTGGAGGAGTTGTAGAATTCTGGAATGTACACACGACATGCATTAAACAAAATATTTGTTTTAATATAGAGCACGACCAGAAACAAGCATTTGACATTGACATTTATAACTCTAACCAAACTTACAAAAAGTACCGGGTCATTGTATTGTTTGTGTATGTATGAAATGAAGTTACATTTCACTATTAAGCCGTGTTCACACGGGAAAAGTTTACGCTGACTTAGATGAAGCGAACTGGATGAAGCGAATTAGTGGCGCATTCACACGGACAGAGTTTGAAAGTGTGTCGCATCCACACGGGCAGTACTTGGGCCGGCTTAAGACGGAAATCGATATCTGCGCATGAGCAAGTCCATACTAACCAGCGCCAGTTTCGGTTAGTCGACGTCGGCACGAGAGAGTGTGGGTTCGACCTAGATATGTATGGACTGAATCGTATTGTTTTGGAACGATCAAAACTTCTGCTGGGCAGTGAAAACCTAAAAATAAATGATGAAAAAAATATGTGCGCGCAGCTAGCGGTTTCATAGACTAAATTCTATAATATGCACTTTTGATCGACCGGAAAATAAACAAACTCAAGTCTCGACTGTGCATGCGTGCGACGTCCTTAATCCGCCTCAAGTAAGTCGGTTGCGTTCACACGGGCGATATAAGTCGAATCATAAAATTCAGTTTATAAAATCCGAATAATATGATTTGAATCAGCCCTAAACCGCCTCAGCCACGCGTTCACACGCCAAATGTGAGCCGAACTCTGCAAGGCGATTTATATGAGTCGAATTAACTGCCCCGTGTGAACATGGCTTTAGACACTGATATAGAAGTCCAATACAATATAATGCATTCATTATTAGTATATTACCCACCACCATGTAGACAAGAACGGGAAGCAATGCTCATGTTGCATGAACTAGCAATGAACTGACCAGCTCAGAATAGGTGCATTCGAAAATGGTTGTACTGTATTTTAAAAACAAACAAAAATATAATATATACATACACAACATCTTGCAAGTGAGTGGTGAAACAATCAAAAGTACCTGACTCCCCCAAGGGGAAGGTCATGGGTGCGAATCCCAGTCGAGTCAAATCAATGACATTCAAAATTGACACTTATCACTGCCTAACCTAACGATTGGCATTAATAGGATAACACATGGATTGGCTTGCTCAGTATCAGGATAATGTGACCAAGTGAGATGTTCAGTTTCTGTGCTGGCCGGTCCACTCCCAGTGAAGCAGCACTATAAAATCACCATGAGTGTGCACCGTCCCAAGTCAGTACCCGTCCCGGTATGACCGTAGCTATTGTTAGTACATAAAACCTCAACAAACAACAACCATGTCTATTTGCTCTACAAGAAGAATTTGGGAGCCATATGCTTAGAATAATGTCGCCATAATCACAAATTACCCTGAACTGAAAAGTAAAGTAGGGAATAATATAGTAATAGTCACTATAATGCATTCAAATCTTGGTGTTTTTTTAAAAAACATATCAAAAATTTCTCATCATGGGATTATGCAACTTGCAACCTTAGCTTTTGGTGGAAGCAGAAAGCTGTGTTTTACGTCACGTCGAGTTGCATTGCCGTTGTTGCGGTATAAATTCTTAGTGGGTTTAGAATCTACGCTCGGGGTTCTGCGCATGCATTAAAATCTAACGGCATTTCAGCATATTCAATTAATCAACTCGGGTGACCCGAGCGACTTTTTGGCACACAAATGTGTCGTCATCGCTCCTAGCCAACCCCAGCCAAGAGGTGGGTTACCGGGGTCGGGACTTCTTGCACACGCCACATGTTCTTGTCAACTCCACTCGCAGTGTTCTATTTGAATTTCTAGCAACTCGGGTGACCCGAGTCACCTGGGTCGTGTTAATCGAATACACGCATGCGCAGAACCCCGAGCATAGACTCTAAACCCACTGAGACACCGGGCTCTCAGTCGCTGGTTCCGGGGGAGATGCGCCTTTTGCACACAAAGGGCTGCTGCGTCCAGCAGCGGCGGTCTGCCCAGCGACCTCTGTTGCCCGGGGAGAGGGAGGACTGGCCGCAGTGCTCCAGGCCTTCCTCGTTGTCGGGCTGGTGTTCTGACCACAGCTGGTAGGTGGAGCCACTGCCGTCCACCCACACCAAGCGCTGGTCTGCAAAAAGTGGGGGATATATGTATAGGTTGGTTGGTTTGTTGGAGCTTTACGTCCTAGAAACATCTAAGGTCATATTAGGAAGGTGTTCACATCCCCTAGAAATATATTCATGTATTGGGCCTATAGTGAAAGAAAGGGCCAGCAGGGGTCACCAATCTGTTTCCAGCGTGTCAAGACACAAGGTCGCAGCTTCAGTCCTTAAGCGGGTATCATGATACTATCAGCAGACACTAATTCAAAAGAGATGTATTAGAATAAGGACTATCAGGAGCCCAATTTGGGATTTTCAGGTGGTACAGACCTTTTTGACGATGGAATAAAACGCTACAGTACATAGAACATACATGTATTTACATCATATATACACTGTATTAATTTGTCTAAATTGTAATCTCAGGTGGTAGGCAGCTGCACATCTGCATAGATGGAAACTAGGCCCCTGGTCTATGAATACTGAAGTGGGTGGTTCAAGGAGACTGGTCTACGAAGGATTAACCTATCTGTGCTTATATCTCATAGATGATCCCTGCGTTCTTACTCACCGGAAGTTGTGATGTCGCGCATGAGCCCAAGCCAGAAATAATAGCCACTCGCCCGATTTCCAGGTCGGAACTTGGTCAACATTTTTTTCACAAGGAATTCATTTTCCTTCCGGCTGTGCACAGACGCCAGGTCAGTCCCCAGGTGGCGACACTGCTCCCTCGCCTGGGCCCAGGTCACGTGCTGCCAGCTGAACCAATAGAAATGGTCCTGGAACTGTTCCCATAGTGCATCTGTGCAGAGATGGGTCACCATGCAGGAAGCTGTAGATGAATAAGGTGGTAACTTTAATATGGATGTATAAAGAAAGCTAAGGCTCTCGAAGCAGAGATAAAAGTGGGTAGTGTCATCATTCATGGATGCAACACGGAGAGTTAAAGTCGTCGGTTATACCTCACACAGATACAAACGAATCCAGCATCAAAAGCTCTCCAAACATACCTTTGCTTAGTTTGTTCAGTTCATGCCACTGAACATGTGGGAGGAGAGTTGAGGTCTGTGATGTATGAATGACATCATAGGTGGGATTCCCTCATCACATGACCTAGACAGGTTCCCCACACACAGGGGAAACCATGGCAACCACCAAGATGGCAGCCACAGAAAGCTCTCAATTCAACTTTTAAAGTCTATTAATCTACATGATTTATTCAATTATTCACACAAAAAGTAGCTGGTTATGAGAAATAAACATTTGAACTATATATTTAGCATTTTATATTGCAAATTCTACCATTTTTCTCTATATGGTTGCTAAAAGCCTTGTCAGTGCTGCTGGACTAAATACAACACAACAGAAGCAACCAATGTCAGCACTCTCCCCCCACATATGTAGTTGCATAAACTGAAAACTGGAAAAGATATGCTTGGAGAGCATTTGTCAGAGTACAGGTCGTGTCTCAGCGACCTATAACTGGCCCCTTTAATCAATTAAATGAAATCCTAGATCATGTAGATCACATAGATGATTAGGGCCTACAGGATTATATCAAAGTGGCGAGTGAGGGTAGCACACAGGCTCCGGAGCGGAGGTATGGGGAATAGGGAGGTGTTGATGGAAATGCCAAGTATGTGGGAAGAAGATACATCTCTACCTCCTTAATTATCACCCGTGGTAAGGGATTATCACCAACTCACTGTCTCTTTTTCTCCCTCTCTCTATATATAATTAAGCTGAAAATAAGGAAGGTAAGTGTGAATGCATACAGGGGCCTACAAAACGCATATATCATGACAAATTATCTTTCTTTAAGTTTAACAAAGAAAAAGTCCTTTCTCGTGACACTTTCAGGTAGTGACATTATAGTCTATATTTAATCAAGGAAATGCCATTTATTTAATTTCGCCCATGTAATGACTTGAGTGCACCCTTAATGTAAATCTGCATTCTCTCCTGTATAAGGCAGAATGGGTTTCTCCTATTTAATTACTTATATATGAAATTAATAAGATATTATATAAATTTCTATGAATTTGCATTACGACATATATATTGATTTACACAATATCATACTCGGGGGGGGGGGGGGGTAAGAACCTTGTGGTTCTAAATTCCTTATATTTTGCTTTTGTGTTCTTCGTCCATGAAAAAATAAAGATTCCGGCATGAACAAGCACGATATCGAATAAGCAGATTTATAAGACTCTTACCATTTCCAATAGCCATTTCATTTTCTGTGTGCCTACTCGTCGGTTGGTTGGAACCTTTAAACAAAGAATACATATATTATTAAAGTAGGGACCTACATTACGCTCTTTCTAATTTGATATAAATGTTTACAAATTTCACCCTGTCACTAGGTTCTACAGATGAAGTGCAAGAACAGAACCAAGCCTACCTTAAAGCTACATAGTCCGATAAAAGCATTAAATCTTCGCAACCAAAACCCTCACCGAGATTTTAGCTTTTTTTTTTATTCAACTAGATACTGGTGAACTCATTGCCATTTATGTCTGCATGGAAGGGAATAATAAGTCAGTTTAATAGAACTTGTCATTGCTAAAGGTTATGCTGTCCACCATTTTGGATGTTCAAGGAAAGTAGCTGATAATGATCAAACTAATATATTTATCTAAAAATGGCAGAAACTGAAAACCATCAGATTATGCAATTTTAATGTGAAAATTGTTGGTAGCTCAGATTGCTCGAGCTCCAATACAGAAACGTAGATCTACAGATATACAAACAACACTAACAGATAACTTCATTAATGATATTAGCAGAGAGCGTGTATACAGATGAGAGGGACAACTCCCATACTACACCATGTAACAGATGCCGACTGTGGCGCTCCAAGTGGTGGTTGTTGAACAGTATATGACACAGCTGTCAAACTCAAGGCATTGTCAATGGTCGTGTGCAATCTTCCTACAGAAAACGTTAAATATCTCTAAAACTACAACACCTAGAAACAAACTGATTGGAATACACATAGGAAACATGTTTACCAACAAGATTATATTAAAGAGATATGGTTAGGGTTCTGGATTTCTATTAATTTGGAATAACACTGACGTTTTTCACTACGCGTACGGCAAACTCAAGGCATTGTCAATGGCGGTGAGCAATCTTCCTACAGAAAACGTTAAATATCTCTAAAACTACAACACCTAGAAACAAACTGATTGGAATACACATAGGAAACATGTTTACCAACAAGATTATATTAAATTGATATGGTTAGGGTTCTGGATTTCTATTAATTTGGAATAAAACTGACGTTTTTCACTACGCGTACGGCAAACTCAAGGCATTGGCAATGGTCGTGTGCAATCTTCCTACAGAAAAAGTGAAATATCTCTAAAACTACACCAAATAGAAACAAGCCGCTTAGTACACATATAGAAAACATGTTTACCAAAAGGATTATATTAAATCGATAAGGTTAGGCTTCTGCATTTCTATTAATTTTGAATAAAAACTAATGTTTTGCACTACACGTATGGCAAACTCAAAGCTTGTTCAACACTAACCGCCAGGAACGCCACTGTAGCCTGTGTTACCGATTTTCGCGGGAGTTGTCTCTCTCATCTGTATACACGCTCTCTGATATTAGTACCTTTATAATTAACTATGCAGCACACATATATCAGCAAATAATGGTGTATCAGTAGACAGTATTCCACTTCCCCCTTCTTTTTTTGTTGGTGCAAATATTGTAATCGTTAGAATACACCAACTTTATCAGCACTACTGCATAGATCCATCTGTGGTTACAGTTCTTTACCCAGTTCTTCAATGGTAAATGTTAATAATGGGACGGTGCATAAGAATGAGGACAGTGTTATTTTTGTATTATTTGCTTTCATCTATTATATTTAATTGTTTGCTTTACATACTATAGACTGGGGATACTACATCAGAGCCAAACTGGATGGTTAATAATGGGATGGTGCATAAGAATGAGGACAGTGTTATGTTTGCCTTATTTGCTTTCAACTATTATATTTAATTGTTTGCTTTACATATTATAGACTGGGGATACTACATCAGAGCCAAACTGGATGGTAGGTTAATTAATGTAGGTGCGGGGTAATTGGCTACAAGCGGATTTCTTAGTGGTTTAATAGCTTAGCAATGTGTGGGATGTTATAAGTGGGTGGGTCAAGGGAAGGACAGAGAGGAGCAGAGAGGGTTCCGATATTGTTAGGGTGGTGGAATGGCAGAGGAAGGGAAGACCCGGGTAGAAGGGTAAGGTATCCTTACTAACATAAGCTAAAATGAGTAACTGCTTCGGTTGCTATTCGGGTACATGCTATATATACGGTAACCACAAATAGACATTGGGTAAGATCTGCCATAGATGCGAAACATTAACAAACGTAGTCATACTTATCACCACCAAGTAGACGCCGGTAACCGCCAGAGGCAGAAGAAACAGAAGCAGGACGAGATTCATCACACCGGAAATGAACAACAAATTCCGGTGACGTCTGGCAGAAGTTCCGCTGGTTTCTGTCGGACCAGCGATACTGTCCGGGCATCTTGCCGGGGACAAGCGGCAGTGTCCGGGTTCGGGTTTCGGCTCGCCATTGAGATGTCCGTTGTTAAGAAGGGCCAAGTAAACATAGTCCTCATTTTTCTGTCCTCCTGTAGGATCTGTTGAAGCAGCTGAATAGGCTCGAACTGAGCAGCCGGCATTAAGAGTTTTCCCGTACATTGGGGCTAAGGTGCAAGGCCTGTTTTTGCCAACAGATTCTCAAGACTAGGATGGGGCAAGGAGCCGTGGAACGAAGCAGAGCAATTGTTCACGACTTAATGCTCCATCAACTTATGTAACAAAAGAATGAATGAGGCAAAAGCTGTGCCTTGTATACTTGCATGTACGATATCAGTATCACATACGCCAATTAACTAGTTCACTGCAGTAACTGTACGGGCACTTCTAGGCAGACGGCCTTAGGAGTTGTGGGGCCCAATTGGAAACATTGTTGACCCCCAGATTCAGTCAACATCTGTTTTAATGAAATGATTGAAAAGACTAGAATAGATTACCCTGGTGTGGATCCCTTTGGGAGTCGAACCCAATTGAAAGCAATTTGTCCAATTGGCTTAAAGCCGGTCCTGCTTCTAGCATATGTTAATCCCTTTAATCCTTCGTCACTGCTATGCTGCCAGATATGCCACATGTGGACCTTTGTTTCCCCAATAGCAACGTCACCTCTTAAGTAAATGCTTATCTATTTACGTAAGTAGTTCTTACTTAACCAGTCTCTGTAATAGTTCAAGGCTTCAGACTATGGTTCAACTAATTCTTAAATAGGTTCACTTACAAAGAAGGTTCCTCAACGAATTAAATGTGCTTACCCCCAAAGCACATTAAGATAGGTCCAGTACGGTAATGGAAATAATTCAGAGTGTACATTTCTGAAAGTAAATTAGTGATTAAGATAGTTAATAAATAGTAAATAGCCCTACATTGGTAGTTTCATACACTCCTTGTGCAATTCCAAAGAAACACTACGTCGTCCAAATGAATCCGGACAGCATACATAAATATACCGTTGCCCTTGATTATAGCTGCAGTTCAGTCATTCCTATCTATGGTGACGTGATCTAGACTAACTGAATTATGATGGATTCGCTTGAGAAAGTCCTCTTGTGCTGTCCACCAACAGTGGTGCAATTTTATCAGCAACGCCGGGGTTTTGCCTCGTATGGCTCCAGACGTATGGTGCCGGTGCTTGTATGTCTTGCCTCTTCACTGTGAATATAACCGCTCACTGTTGGGTGAAATCTCCAGGCGCAGTGAATTTTAAGCCCTTCCTGGAGAATACAGGGTGGGTGAAAATCTTCGGACGATTCAAGCTAATAAGACACGACACGGTTGGTTTGTGTCTAGCGTAGTCAAATTGCCAATAGGCTTTGTGGTTCTGCCATTATTATTAGATAAATATATTAGGTTAATCATTATAATTTACTTGACTTGAGGTGACCTTATTACAAATAACTAACTTTGGAGATATTTGAAGTGAAACCATGCCAAATTAATTTCGGCATGCATGTCAAAATGCTGCCAGTGTTTTAGTAGTAATAAGTTCTAATCAGTCTGCTTAATATGCAGCAACACATGCTTAATAAGTGTGTTAGTATCTAAGTTGGATCAAGTATCCCATTTTAAGTATGAGCTTTGATTAAGACTTGGGGTACCTATTAAGATACATACAACATTCATGTAAGGAATACATAATAAAATCACATAACCAGATTTGTAACCGCTGTATGATTTTAGAATGTCGCCTTTTGAAATTGGAAAGGTGGTCGATTTGTAATAATTGAATGAGAAAATAGATTTTAATCCATTTCCCAGACATTAAATAGCAATCGCTCTCTCCATAGCCGAACAACTTTGAGCAACCGTGTACCCAACGCTAGTAGGAGTCTTGAGCCTGCCAATGAGGTAACTGAGGGCGTTACCTTACTGGTGCAACATTATTAATTATGAAGGGGACGTATTACAGCTTTTTGTAAATACCCTTTCTCCAACGCAAACAGTAAACTCGCCCAATTAGAAAAGTAAGTCTAGCGCCGACAGTTAGAAAACATTGATCAGGGAGTGAGTGGTCGACACATCAGGAGATAATGTGTGCCATGTATATATCGACTCTTGATTATTCCTAAAAGTTAAGTCTCTGACTAAAATTAATTATCTGCCCCATGAACTTAGGCGTGACCATCACACAAAGCACTGCTGACTGCACGTCTTGTGCAATCGGTTGTAGATCGTTGGATTCGAACCCAGGTCGAGTAAAACCCAACGACATAACAATGTATATTTGTCGCTTCCTAGCCAGGCGCTCGGCATTATTAGGATAGGGCAATGACTAGTTGGCTCAGTGTCAGGATAATGTGACTCAGTGGAATATCAGGTCATGGTGTTGGTAGCCTGATCTCCCAGTGGAGCAGCACTATAAAGTCGCCATGAGTGCATACTGTCACAAGTCGGTACCCGTTCTGATATGACCAAAGGTGTTGCTAGGACGTATAACTCCAACAACTAAATAACTTTGCAATCGGTCCAGTTAAAGCTGGGCATGGTGGCCAAAATGTTCAGCCACTTTTGTAAACACTTGCTGGACTCCCCAAATAGACACGCATGCGCATGTGTACTCTCACATACACACAGACACACGTTTGTCTGCATGGAGATTAGTAGGCCCGCTCACGGACAGCTGACAATCATCAAATGTTCTAAAGCAAAACACTAGATATGAACATACATATTCAATGTTATATACTGGTGCACTTATTAAGTATGTGTGGCTACTTAGAAGGGCCTACTATGTCAATTGAATAGAACCTGTTGCTGTTGCATCTATGGGGTCAGCGTTTTGACAAGTATGCCAAATATATTTGACATGTTTACACTTCAGATATCTCAAAAAATAGTTATTTTAAATTAAAATCAAACTAAAGTCAGGTAGATTATAATGATCAACCTACATTTATCTCAGAAAATGACAGAAACTGAAAACCATTGGACGATGCCACTTTAAACCCATTTTAGCTTACAACGACGACAGCTACAACCACCACAATTTGAAGCCCATTTCCCTAACTTTTACCACTCATCCAACCCAGTCCAACTTCGCCCTTCACTTTTCCCGGAATCATCATTGGTTCATTGTGGTGGAAACACCACTGATGACTTATATTGAATTGAATTGAATTATAAACCAGCTCCCTGTTCTCGATAGACAGCCCTCAAGGAGCTGGTGATCTCCAGTGCTGTCCATTCTTTAATGTTTTCTTCCCACCTCTTCTGTTGTCTACCTCTTCTTTTCCTTCTCCTCATCTTGCAAGTAGATAAAAGATTCACCCCTATCCAAAGTAGGGGTGAATGACAACCATGCCTAAATCCGACCAAAAACTGCTTCAGTATGCAGGGATGAAAGTGACCCATGACAAAAAAAGCGGAAATTGGTGACAAGCTAACTTAAAATTGCCCATATTTAAAAGGTTTTTGAGTTAGTTATTTGTGTACATAAATGTATTAAACTTGGAATAGCACAAATAAAAATAACTATAAACACAACTGGAGAAAGGTTATGTTATTAAGATGGACAATCTTCTCATAATAAAAGAGTAGCACTCACATTAGGTTGCTGAATGTTTCTTTTTCCCCCCAAAAGTAGGACCATCAGGGATTCCCTTTCTCTTCCTCTGAATGCGCTTTCCTATTTTATTAGCCATGGCATGAATGTCATGTTTCTTGGTTGGCTCAGACTGTGCCACCTTAAGGCTCTGGCGCCTGTCAAGCTTGGCCTTCCGTTCTAGAGCCAGCTTCTTCTGGTACAGGCTGTATGCAGATTGCATAGCATAAGCTATGCCCTTGTCCACTGGATCTTTATAAATGTTATTCCTATGGAAAAGAGAAAGTGAGGTGGTCTTCTTTGCTTTAAGGTGGAACTTGATTGATATGATGGCTGCATAAGTTTGAATTTCAAATCTATTGGAGGTGGGTGTGATGATTTGGTTCATCTGAGAAAAAGCTTGTTCGATCTGTGGGCCAGTGAAGATGCTGAGACAAGCTTTAACTATTTTTGATAAATTGGGATATTTCCCAGAAGCTAGTATCTTAGCCCACCAGTGATCTGGTCTCCTCACTTTACCATCTTGATTATCACATGATAGCATGTCCTTTGCATCTACAATCTGCATGGCCCAACACTCTTCATTATATTCATGCATGTCTCCTGCTTTGAGAATTGTTGGGAAAAGCATCCCTAGCTCTTTCAGAATCCTTAGAGTGACATCATGACCCTGAACCTTTGGATCAAGTGCTGAGAGACAACGCAAAGTTTTGTTGTCCAAAGGGAACTTCTCAAGCATGTAGGATCCAGCTTTGGTATATGCATCAAGGACATTTTTCAGGAATTCTTGTTTCAAAAAGTTTGTTTTAGGGAGTGATTGGAGATGCTTTTCTGCTTTTTTCCCAATGTATACCTCATTCTTTTTCAACTGGAGTGCTAAGTCTATTACCTGTGTGTTTGCAAGTTGCTTTGCAGACTTATTCTTCAGATATTCAGGTTTGATGAATCCCGACAAGAACTTTTTCACCAAGTCTTTGAGTTCATCATGAAGACGGTGCATCATGGGCTCTTTCTGCTCAAACATGAGCACAAACGACTTGAATAATGGAAACAGGTCAATGAAAAATTCCATGACCAGGAGGGAATAATCCCTTTTGAAAAAGATCTTTTCCACCAGCCTCTTTTTCCTTTCTCTTCCATTATCAGTGAGCTTTTTGTTTCTGAGCTTTTCATGTATCAAGTCTATAGCACATTTGGCCTCTTCTGAGAGAGATGATTTCACTTCCGCAATGAGGTGTTTATAAAGAGACTGATCTGTTTTTGAAAGCCAAGGCCAGTAAAAGAGTGTGTACACTGTGAACATACTGTAGTTAGGAAGAATCACATCGAATGTTGAGAGCCATCTGTGGGGAATTCTTTGTTTTGGTAGCTGACATTTAATCTCAAGCATTATGCATATTTCCTTTAAATGAGCTCTCAGATCAGGACTCCATTTAAAGTCAGTGTACAAATCATCAGACAAACTCTCAACTTGTTTATTGAATAGAGATGTGAATTTCTTGACCACATTGCTAACATGGTGGCACACATCACCATCAATATCAAGGAGATGGTTAGCATCTAGACGCATTCTTGTCTCAAATCCACTAATTTTTCCTCTCATGTAGTTAGCTGAGTCAGAGAGGATAGAAATAAGATTTTTGAGAGGGATCCCATCCTTTTCAAGAGTATCTATCAAAATATTATGGAGAGTTTCAGCATTGACAGTTGACATGTTCACTGACATGTAATGCTTTACAACACTGCTTTGATCTTCCTCAGAGAAATATGATACTAAGACAGAGAATATTTTCTGATGTGATGCACTCATACATTCATCAACATTCATAGAAAATGTGTAGCGTCTCAAGTCACTAACCAAGCGTTTTTTTTAGCACAGAACCCAGACCTTCTCTCAGTTTATATGCACCTGTTGTTCTTTCCATATTAAGTCCATTTAAGGCTTTGGGATCTCGTGCCATTTCCTTAGCATAATTTATAAGGTGAGGTATCAAACTGAGAGATAGAGAATGTTCAGCTATAAAAGATAGAGTACATGCCTCAGCATTGGCCTTTCTATCCATTATATTCACTGTTGGTCTTGTATCACAAGTTGTGTGTGTGTGTGTCCCAGGTACATTGGGTGCTGCTCCATAGGGTTTTGAATGGGAACTTTCTGTGCTTTGCCCTATAGAACAGCCAATGCCTTGTACATTATTTGTTCCATCTATGATTGCTTGTGTTGCTGTAAAGACTGCCGGTAGTGTTTGGCTTCCCTTAATTACCACCTTTCTCGTTCTATGCTTCACAGTCTTGGAGTGATCACTAAGTGCTCTCTTACCAGAAGTTCCATGATTTATATGTGCATCACACCACTTACAGATAACATATCCTGGTTTAAGAATCTTTCTCACATAATCAGAAAAAAAGTCTCCATTTTTGTCTTTGTCACTGAGCCATTCCCATCTAAACTTATTCTTGACTTTTGCATCAATTTCGGTAATGTTGGCTGTCCTATCCACCTCCTTTGTTGCCATTTTGAAACTTGATATGAAAGATAATATAAGTTGACAGTGTCCTTACACAACTATCACTACACTCCTCCCTCTCACTGATTACACTCTCGGTGAATGTAACTCTATGGGTGATAATACAGTAAAAACATTGACAGCGTAACGTAACGGTACAATCTACATCAACAGTGTGACGTTCCCTTCACTCCAATAAACCACAGAATAGTTCTCTACACTTGCTTAGAATCACTCAACAACTATAAAATATCCCTAAAAAACTGACACTTACTTAGACACATTCAGTGGCCAATCTGAATAAGTGAATAACAGCGATTAATTACGGCGATTTGGTGATACGTTTGTGCGGCAATTCATGTGGCTCTAAGTAGGTCATATTGGGCACAAGCTCTCCACACAGAGTCTATGCTGACATTTGATTAGAAAAAGGGTGCAAGAATATGCTGGGAGAGTATTGGATGAAACCTGGCTTCCGGTAACTTTCCGCGATTCCCTGACAGTGTTAAAGCTATAGGGAAGTCTCCGGATTATCGCGGAAATCCACTCGTCATTATGATAGCATTGCGGGGTGCTATGGCGATGGCCAGGGCACTACCAGCCACCGCGTACCACGCCTTGCTGTGCCGACGGCCGCTCCTAGCCATACTCCTTTCCGTGAATAGTGCCAAGAGCCACTGACCAGCAGTAGCACAAAGAATAACGTTCAAATATAACATTATACTATTTAGGGCTTAGATTAAGATAAAAACCTGTCAAACTATCCAAATTTAGACATATCTCGAAAAAATGCAAATCCGCGAAATCGCGGAAGTCTTTCATCCCTGAGTATGAGGTGGTGGTTCCAGTGTGCAGTGTGTATCTACATTGGCTTAAAGTTGAGAAATTGGTAGAGAATGCGACAACAAAAAAGATGGCGGCCATAGAAAGCTGTCGATTTGAATTTTAAAATCCAATAATCTACATGATTTCATCAATTATTCAGCCCAAAAGTAATAGCCTATGACAGATGATTACCTGAAATATACATTTAGGACGTCAGATTGCAAAATTAAGTGGTTATGTCTTTAACCCAGCTTCCCGGCACTTTTTCTAATGTGGTGTTTAGCAGCCCTGTCCTAGAGAATGTGATGCGGGAGTAACTATCTTGCAAGATAGTCTGTGTAGGGCCACATGATCTTTGCTAGGTCATATGACCAGGAAATGTTGCCATACCACTATCAGTACCACTAACCACCATCACTACCACCTTTAGTGCCCCATATTGCCATCATGTCACCACTCATTTTAATTAAAGCTGCATAATCCGATGAAGCATCAAAAATAATTTTCAAAACCAAAACAAGTATCTCAATTTGATGCTACATATGTAGCTTAAATACTGGTGCACTTGTTACACATTTGTCACCACAAAGAAGGGAATACTGAGGCAATTTAATAGAACATATTACTGCAGAAACTTATGGTGTCAGAGTTTTGGCAAGCTTGCCAAAACTAATATTGCTTGTTTGCACTTCAAATATCTCAAAAGCTAGCTATTTAAAATAAAAGTTACTTCAAGTGAACGTAGGGTAGATTATAATGATCACCCTAATATGTTTATCTCAGAAAATGACAGAAACTCAAAACCCATCGGACTATGCAACTTTAATCCTAGTTCAAACACGTCACAGCTTCATTCCATGGATAACCTCCAGTACCAAACCCACTTCATAATCACAACTTTGCCGGGTACCAGGTACCAGACGGGATGGCCGAATGAGTTGAGCATCCATCTCCCATTTTGGTAGATCATGAGATTCGAACCCATGGGTTCAAACCCTGGTCGAGTCGAACCAATGACTTAAAAATGTATACTTGTCACTTCCTAGCCAGGTGCTTGGCATTATTAGGATTGGGCAAGGACTGTTTGGCTCAGTGTCAGGATAATGTGACTGAGTGGGATATCAGGTTATGGTGCTGGCAGCCTGGTTTCCCAGTGGGGCAGCACTATAAAGTCGCCATGAGTGAGCACTGTCACAAGTCCGACTTATCTTGATATATGACCTTGGATGTTGCCAGGACGTCAAACTCCAACAACCAACCATTGCTGGGCCCAAGTGCACTCATCAGGGTTTTTACCCCCATCCTACACTCCACTGCACATCTGTTACTTAGACCAATCCGCAATCCACATCCCACCATCGTCACCTAAATGCCTGCCATCACTACCACCCATGTAACTACTTAAACCAAGCTACCTCCACCACCCTTAATCTAGAACACACCTCAGCCAGAGGAGGTCGGCATGGGCGTTCCATCAGGCGTGATGAGTTCAAGAGTGTGCCTACCATTATTGTAAAGCTGTACCAAATGTTCACAACAGGAATATACATGCTAAAATTGTGTGACCTGATTTTTTTAATGTGTAAATAGTTATAAGTTTAATGATTTGAGCACATGCTTCCTGTCTGGTATTTCGTGGCCAAGTCAAACCGATGATTTAAAACTTTATCCAAGTTTTTCTCTACCCAGTCTGGCACTCGGCATTACTAGGATAGGGCGAGGGGTAGTGGAATGAGGAATGTGACTGAACTTTCCCTTCCTTAATAAATGAATGCTATTGAAAAAATTATTTATATTTTTAAATGTCTATCTCTCAGGCAGTGAGAAACTATATTATGAACTATTAATTTAATATATATAGCTCTTTTTTTAAAAGATGCAAACAAACGTATATACATCAGATTCAACCATCGGAGGACATGAGTGGTAGCCTGTAGTAGGCGATATGTGGAACTAAAATTGTTTAATGTGGGTCCCCGTTTTTTTTGGTCAGATTATTTTCATATTATGCATTTAATATTTGCACATTGATGGTAGTTGTGGTGGTGATGATGGTCATGTGGTGATGATGACGATGGTGGTCATGGTGATGGTGAGGGTGAGGAGGAGGAAGAGGAAGAGGAGGATTATTCAAATATCGGTAGATGGCACGTCTGTACCAAGCCCCTGTCACCCACCGATAACCTTTCTTTTGTTCTTCTCTAGGCCTTTCGCCTCATCAGGTCCAATTTTGGCATCACGTCCCCAAGTCCTGGGCCTGAAACATAAGCTCTTTAAAAGATTACAAGCACCGATACGACGCCAAAGACAACAGCCTTTTGGTGCAAGCCTCCCATTTCGTTGCGATCTGGAATGCACCTCAGACCACAGCTCTGCTATAATACTCAGTTCACAGAATGTTCAGACTAATCACTGTGTTCTATTATCTTTAGGCTGAACAGTACAATGTTTAAAACAAATATTTTAGGCTCGGAGATTGGCACATACTAGCACATTTTAGCCCTTATATTCTTGCTTAGTTTTTAATATGTTGTTAATTCGTATTCATACTCGGACGGTTTTGAGGTTCCACTATATTTTTATTATAAAGATAAATATAGTAGGTTGGTAACTAAAGCATACTTTCTTTACTTTAGCTTGAAGTAATGTTATTTTAAAGAGTTAACTTTGGATATATTTGAAGTGAAAACAAGCTAAATAAATTTTGGCGTGCACAGATCACTGCACTCGTCCCCTTGGATTCATTTCTTTATAATTAAATACATACAGGCAATGCAACTACATATCATAGGGTAGGTTCAACAACCATACAGCATGTAACTTGTACAGATACGGGTCATGACAACCAGTGTTGTTGGGGTGGTGAAACTGGGAAATATTTCACCCAGAGCAAGTCTCGAACCCACATTCCTTGCCATTCCAGTGCTAGCGTCCTAACCTATCAACTTAACTCTACCTACCTGTGTATGTGGCTCCTTGCCTGAAATGTGCATGTTTTGTTATTTCTCGAGGAAATAAGAGTCCTTATTGATAAGTATCCTTGACCATAACACATAGCAAACGCAGTTTGAACACAGTAATAAACATTTGTATTCAATATTTATTATTAGGTTATAAACATAACAAGAAACATTGCTTAACATACATAAATCCATGTAAATCTATACACCAAAACAACATAAACACTTAAGTACAGATTAACTCATAACATCTGACACCAGTTAAAAAAAAAAAAAACGCCTACCTATCAACGAAGATAAACATTAGTAAAATTGAGATAATAGTTAGTCGTACATTACTGGTACATTACATAAGAGTAATGCGCGTAGACTGTTTAACCCAATAAGTATAGAACGCAGAGAGAAGTTCATTGAGAGGGCATGCTGCAAATGAGTTACTTCTCAAGTTCCTCCCAACGCAGTCCAATCAGGTGCTCTCGGTGCTGATAATGGAATGTGCATACTTCACATGTTTTTCAAAGAAATGACTGCGGTAAACAAGAGTATTTCGCAGTTGCATAACGCCCGTCAGAACTAACACACTACTTGGTCATTGTTGTAGCTTATTGTATAAAATGAAACCATATTCCACTGAATTACATATTTAGTGGGGTTTTTTAAAGGTCCTGCGCGGTACTGTCTAGTCTCTACTACATTCACCATCCCGTGGCCAGTTTCGGGAACCAGTTGTCATTACGTGGAAGCAAGGGGTGAACTGGCCAATAAGTCACTTCTGAGATACCCAAGTTGGTTACCACCCAGCCAGTAGTGAGGCTCCTGGTCACGATAATGCAGCCTTGAAGCACACTGCAGTATTACATACACACTGCTACACAAACATAAAGGTACTTTATTCAATGTAGAATAGCTGTTAACCCAATTCAGAACCAAAAGTAGGCCAAGAACCCTGCTAATGTAGGTAATCAGAAGGCAGCTCTTTATGGTTTCAAAATGATTTTAAAATACTGTGCTTATATTAAGTCTTAGTGAAGGATAGGAACATCCAATTCACCCCACTTCCTGGTATGTAAGTACACCGGGGTCACAGCTTCAGTCCTTTCTCATGGACCAGCAGAATGCGAATCGGAACACACGTATTCATTAGTGACAAATAGAGGCCCAGTAATGGTGCGTATACAGGCTGTCGCAAAACCTTCTAATTTGACTCAATAAAGAAAGTTTTCGATCGAACAAACTGCTCAACTCTTCAGAATTGAGGGTCACATTTGATAAGGCGGCCCGGCCATAAATCCGATCGCTGCAGTGTGATCATATGCAAATGTATTGGGGTCGAAAGTAGTCTTTATATAAACAGTGTGAAGCATGCATGTAAGATCAGTGAAGATGACTTCTTAATTAAATATTAATTATTTTTTAAACATCCTTTATGACTAACCACATGCATTCGCTCGACAATACATTGGATATAACTGATTGAAATAAAACAAATAACCTTGTTTTACATTACAAAACCTTCATGCAACTACATATATATATATACATTATTAAATAGTTTACATTACATTAATATGTTAATATATAACTCATCATACACATATTTCAATGTACTCAATATGTTAATATATAACTCATCATACACATATTTCAATGTACTTATTAATTGAAATAAGAGTATTATTACATTTATATATATATATATTACCAATAGTATTAAATATTACTTATCCTACAGATTGCAGTGAAACAACACCTTGGTTCTGTCCACTTAATTCATTCTAGATAATTACGATCACAATAGTAGTTTTCTTTTTCAATATACTTTCTTTTTCGCCTTTCCACACAATATATCTAAGTCCCAAAATAATATAGCGACCACCATTTTCAAGCATTTACAATGTTGTAAAGCATAAATATTGCCATTAAATCAAGTTATTGTTGCCATCATCTCTTCTTTCATGTAGATTAGAAAGCACGATAAAAGAATTGATATTCAGATGTCAAATAATATGGTCAGAATCATCCTCGAAGAATTATAATATAAGATCCCAAATATAATCCTTTTGTCCTATTTAGTCACTTGAGAACATCTAGAATGTCAAAGTGGTTGGTTATTTTCTTTGTTAACCCTTCATTTATAAACCATGTTCTAGGCATGAGTCTCCCACAAGGAGTCCACTACTCTAAGGGGGCGGGTTAATGGGATTAATGGATTCTTATTTACGAAATAATGTTGGAATTAACTTAAATTAATGCATTGTTACTTTAACAACGCAAATATACGCCGGTTAAAGCTATTGGAGAGATGGAACATATTGGTAACTCGAGGTGCATCTAACCTGAGACGAAGACCAAATAATTTTATTGACAGGAATTTTCCCATGAAGTTAGAAAAAAAAGATTAGTCTAATATTTTAATTTAATTAAAATAAAATAAACAATAATAAATTTAAATACATAATGTATCTGAATTGTAATTTAAAGATATATATATTAAAATTTATATAACGTACATATAATTTAATTTAAATATATACATATCATTCAACTTAAATTATTTTTTAACTTAACTGTTTAGTTTAAATATACATGTATATATTTCCCTCGCTAAATTCCTGGCAATAAAAAGATATGGCTCGAGTCAAGTATGCGCGGGGAAGTATATATTTGCATACACACTAACCTCCTAATTATTGTTTCTTCTATTTGTTTTATTCACAGTTTAGGGGTGAATCGCTTTAACACGAGAACAACAAAAAAAAGGGGCTGATTTTCCGCTGACAATCTTGTCAATCAATATACTCCCCTCAATCCAAACCCTAACCGTGTTTGATGGCTTAATTAAAATGCTGTCTCAGCACTCAAATACATATACATTCCCTGACGTCCTCCAACAGCGATGGTGGTGAGAGGGGTATTATATAGCTACCACAGATTTGATGGGTGATAAGCCTGTATCAGGATGTCTATGGCACCTTGTATTCCCAGGCTCTCGCCCCTCCAACCACTGACGAGGTTCAACATTGCGTAACTTCGGTGATCAGATGAGAACCAGTGTTTCCAATATGATAATAGCAGTAATAATTTGTCCCCTTTTTTTCTCTTTCTCAATTACTTTTTTTTTTAAACTACACTAAAAATGTGTTTCAGCACTCACATTACACTAAAAAGAACTAACTAAGTATACTGTCATTGTAGCAGTGTTTGGTGAAAAAGGAAACTCACATTTCACGCACATATAATCCCCCTTCCCCCTCTACTTGCACCTATACTTCATGGTTCAGCAGAGTATTGACGCCGGTGGAAATCAGCTGAGGTTATCGAACACAAACTGAGTCCATGACAGTAAAGTCTGGAACACACACACATACAATACACACATGGCCCTCCTGAGAGGTATTGCTCATAGATAAAGGAGAGAAAGTGATTATTCAGATATATTCAGATCTATTCAGATGAGCCATCTCGCACAATTTATGGGCACCAGTTATTTTATGTCTGGCTGACACATCTCATTAATGAGAATGTCTGTCATCCACACTCGAAGGATGCATGGGATGGTGCCCCCCCCCCCCCAACACACGTTCACTTAAAGAATGTGTGTGGGGGGAGGGATTGTGGCTCCAACAATAGATGTGGGGGATGGACCCCCCCCCCTCCGCACGCACGCACACGCGCACGTACACACACCCACACACACACAGACAACACTCAAAGGATGTGGAAGATGGTAGCCCTCACACTCGAAGGATGTGGGGATGGTATCCCCCGCACTCATAGGATGTGGGGGGATGGTGGCCCCTACATTCAAATGATGTGTGTGTGGATGTGGGGGCTGGGTACACTTAAAGCTGCATAGTCCGATGTAAGCATCACTTTTTCACAACCAAAACACTTATCTAGATTTGATTCTACAGATCTGACCTAAGATACTCATTAAGCCTGTGTTTGCCTCACACGAATAGTAAGTAAATTTAATAGAACTGCCAGGTGTTTTGACGGGCACGCCAAGATTAATTGTGTGTGCTTTCACTTCCAGTAGCTCCAAAGTTAGCCATTTAAAATAGGTCACTTCAATCTAAAGTAACGCAGATTATAACAATCAACTTAATAGATGGGTTTTTTTTTCTTTAAATATCAAAATAATTCAAACCTATCAGACTATGCAACTTTAAGAACTGGTTTTCTTCTCAGTTGAGCTAACCCCCCCCACCCCCCACCCCCACCCCACCCCCACAGACCCACACAGCTCTGGTCCATGCTCCCCGAGAACAACCTGCTCTGACTGTTGACCTCCTCCACAATCCAGATACAAACTTATTATCAAATCTCCGAGAGAAAAGTGCAGGAAATGCAGAATTGGACCAGTCTCGTCGGACAGTAGTCCTGTTGCTGCGAACCTGAGGTACCCGGATGTACCCACTCCAGGGTAGTAGAGCTTCTCATCTTGCTTAGTAGGTACAGTAAATGCCTATTATTATAAAATTATAAAATTATACTTCCCTGGCATATTGCTTTTTTTTCCCACTCACATCTAAAAAAAAAGAAAAACACTCAGATTTTTAAAAGCAAGGACATGTACCGCCTTTCTCTATGGCTTAAGTGGATGCAACCAAAAACAGCCTATTGTGTCAGGTCCAATGCCCTTCGTGGCTAGGTTTTGAAAATCCTAAATTGAAATGCATTGTGAGGCAATTTTAAAGTTTTGTTTTGGGTATTTTCATCACATTTATGAACATTTCCCCCCCCCCCTTCTTTTTAAAGGTGGGACGGGAGATTCGTGGCAAATAATCGGGAGACTAGGAAGAGATGCAAATAAGGGCAATAATCTCTGTAGTATTAAACAGACATGTTCTATCATCATACGCCTTATAATAAAGTTTGTACACTACATACCTCAACCAAATAATACAGAAAAAGAACTCGACCACGCTTTTAAAATTACAATATAAAGATCCATCATAAATGCCGCTAAATTGAGAATATTCTAAGAAAATTAATAATCAAATTCACACAATCACATCTGAGGTACATTGACTACATCACGGTTCCGACTGCACATGCGCTGAAAACGGCGTTGGGAGCAAAGCAAAGGCGTACGCCCATTGAGTTTGCCGATACGCGTAGGGCAAAACTGGCATTTTATTCAAAATAACTAGAAATACATAACAATTTGGCATAAACATGGACGGAAGGATGCAATATAATAATATAATGCATATGCTTAAGACACAACTCTCCATAAACCATAGAATATAAATAAAGTCATGAGTAAAATAAATAAAACTGACTCTGGCTATGGCTCTAACACTAGTCTGAGTGCCTAGATTTGTCTAAATCTAAATGCACATAGCATAAGATGTGCTAGTTATATTGATGTAAATGCAATGCTGGATAAAAGATTAACATCTTAATTTATTATATATATTTTTTTAGTTGGTATTCTATGTTTCAAACAAGAGCTGAGATGAGCTGAAACTAGCACATTTCATAGCTGCACCCAGTGTATTAGCATGTGCCATGTGCTTCTCATGGCTTTGTTTTGCTCTGATGCATCCCACAATGCACCGCGCCGCTGGAACCGTGATGTAGTCTATTGACCTCTCATCAACAAATACAAACCATGGTAGTGGTGTGTGCAGTGACCTGTGTGCTATCTACTCAACAACTACTCACACAACAAACAACCTGCATGATGAATTCCTGATAAATACTTGCACATTTATGGAATGTTTATCGCGAAACTCGATCCCTTGTGTACCAACAGCTAATTTCTAGTTAGAAATTGACATTACAAAGCACAAACAGATAGGTGGTAATATATATTTGTTTTCTTTACTAAACTTGTGTATGGCAGACAGGCCGAGCTGGGGCCATATTCATGAGCTCGGGGTACACTTACCTGGGCCTAAATGTATGAGCCATTATTTATCGGCTCCGGCGTTAAGGGCGGCCGGCGGGTTAGCTAACGTCGGTGTTGGTATATGCGTCACGGGAAATGTATGTGGCCAAAGCGCTGCTTGGTTAGCTAACCAGTGCGTTATTTATAGATTTGGGAAATTCCTCTGGGCTTGTAGCCGGCGAGCCCCGGTTTTTGGCAATGTCGCCGCTGATTCGGTGGCCGGGAACCAGCAGCGGCGGCAGCTGCCGCAGCGTTCTGGCGATTTGTTTAGTTTACATTCGTCGATTCGACACTATGAATAACGCTGCCAATGCGGCGGCAGCGTTAATAGCAGTTGGGTTTTAGGGTTAATTTGATTAAATTTCACTTATTGCGTATCTAATTCTGTTAAATATGGTCGCATTGAATAGATTTGGCCCGAGTCGCTGCCTAAACCGGACGTTAACCCAGGCTCAAGTTGGGGTTATTGAAGGCGACGTTAACCCTCGAGGAGTTTGCCTAACCCGTGCACAGACATTGACACTTTGGGCCGCTAACCCAGGAAATCCGCACGACGCGTGGGTTACGAGCCCTAACCCGGACTCATACATTTGGCCCCAGGGGCTAAATGTATGAGCCACCGGATATCTTCGCCGGAGTTAAGGGCGGCCGACGGGGTAGCTATCGTCGGTGTTGGTATATGTGTCAAGTGAAATGTATGCGTGCCAAGCGCGCACTTGTTAGCTACCCTGTGCGTTATTTATAGATTTGGGGAGTCCCCCTGGGAATGTACCCGGCCATCGCAGTAGGAGTCGGGAGGGACCACCCCCTTCCTCCCCCCCCCCCCACCCCTCAGTGTGTGACTCTGTGTCTGTGTGTGTGTGTCTGTGTGTGTGTCTGTGTGTGTGTGTCTCTGTGTGTGTCTGTGTGTGTGTTTCTGTGTGTGTGTGTCTCTGTGTGTGTCACTCTGTGTCTCTGTGTTTATGTGTGTCTGTCTGTGTGTGTGTGTCTCTGTGTTTCAGTGTCTCTGTGTGTGTGTCTCTGTGTGTGTGTCTGTTTGTGTCTGTGTGTGTGTCTCTGTGTGTGTCTCTGTGTTTATGTGTCTCTGTGTGTGTCTCTGTGTTTATGTGTGCCTGTGTGTGTCTGTGTGTGTCTCTGTGTGTCTGTTTATGTGTGTCTGTGTGTGTCTGTGTGTGTGTCTGTGTGTGCCTGTGTTTCTATGTGTGTGTCTGTGTGTGTGTCTCTGTGTGTGTCTGTGTATGTGTCTCTGTGTCTGTTTATGTGTGTCTCTGTGTGTGTGTCTCTGTTTGTGTATGTGTGTGTCTGTGTGTGTGTCTCTGTGTTTATGTGTGTCTGTCTGTGTGTGTGTCTCTGTGTTTCAGTGTATCTGTGTGTGTGTCTCTGTGTGTGTCTCTGTTTGTGTGTCTCTGTTTGTGTCTGTGTGTGTGTGTCTGTGTGTGTGTCTCTGTGTTTATGTGTGCCTGTGTGTGTCCGTGTGTGTCTGTGTGTGTGCATGTGTGTCTCTGTGTGTGTCTGTGTGTGTGTCTCTGTGTCTGTTTGTGTGTGTATGTGTGTGTGTCTGTGTGTGTCTGTGTGTGTGTCTCTGTGTGTGTCTGTGTGTCTATGTGTGTGTCTGTGTGTGTGTGTCTGTGTGTGTGTCTGTGTGTGTATGTGTGTGTCTCTGTGTCTGTTTATGTGTGTCTGTGTGTGTGTGTCTCTGTGTCTGTGTGTGTCCATGTGTGTGTCTGTGTGTGTGTGTCTGTGTGTCTGTGTGTGCCTGTGTGTGTATGTGTGTGTATGTGTGTGTCTCTGTGTCTGTTTATGTGTGTCTATGTGTGTGTGTCTCTGTTTGTGTGTGTGTGTGTCCGTGTGTGTGTGTCTGTGTGTGTGTCTGTGTGTGCCTGTGTGTCTATGTATGTGTCTCTGTGTGTGTCTGTGTGTGTATATGTGTGTCTCTGTGTCTGTTTATGTGTGTCTGTGTGTGTCTGTGTGTGTGTCTCTGTTTGTGTCTGTGTGTGTGTGTTTCTGTGTCTCTGTGTGTGTGTCTCTGACACAGACACACACACAGCAACAGAGACACAATGACACAGAGACACACACAGAGACACACACACAGATACAGAGACACACGCAGAGACACACACATAGACACACACATATATACAGAGACACACACAGAGACACACACACAGACACAGAGACACAGAGACATAGACACACACAGACACACACACACAGACACAGAGATACACACACATACACACATACAGACACACATACAGACACACATACAGAGACACACACACAGAGACACACACACATACAGAGACACACACAGAGACACACACAGACAAAGAGACACACACAGAGACAAAGAGACACACACAAAGACACAGAGACACATGTGGTTGCATTGAATAGATTTGGCCCGAATCGGTCCCTAACCTGCACGTTATCCCTGGCTCAAGTGGGAGTTAGTGAAGGCGACGTTAACCCTCGAGGCGGTAGCCTAACCCACGCACATACATTGACACTTTGGCCGCTAACCGGGGAATTCCGCACGACGCGTAGGTTACAAGCCCTAACCCTGACTCTTACATTTGGCCCCTGGAGGGTAGGCTTATCCGTTGGGTAGCTATCCCTCGGTTTAACCGTGGATCTTAAGTAGGTCAATCGGTATTCACCAATGCTCTAGCCGGTCGGGATAGCTACCCGTTCGTTTTGTTTACAGGCGTCGAATCGAAAATATTAATATCGCCGCCTTTACGGCAGCAGTGTTAATTTCGCTTCGGATTTAGGGTTAAATTGATAAGATTTCACTTATTGCGTATGTAATTCTGTTAAATATGACTGCATTTCATAGATTAGGGCGTAAGAAATTCACGCCGATTCGGCGGCGGCCATTTTTGCGCCGATGTGTGTACTTTACATTCGGCGATTCGAAAATATTAAGATCGCCGCCGTTACGGCGTCAGGGTTAATTTCAGTTCGGATTTACGTTAAATTGATAATATTTCACTTATTGCGTATGTAATTCTGTTAAATATGACTGCATTTAATAGATTAGGGCGTAAGAAATTCACGCCGATTCGGCGGCGACGGCGGCGGCCATTTTTGCGCCGATGTGTGTACTTTACATTCGTCGATTCGAAAATATTAATATCGCCGCCGTTACGGCGTCAGTGTTAATTTTGCTTCGGATTTAGGGTTAATTTGAATAAATTTCACTTATTGCGTATTTAAATCTATCAAATATGATCGCATTGAATAGATTCAGAACCACACACACTCACTATCCCCTCGGGATAGTGGCTTACCCCTGGGTCGAAATTGGGGTAGGGTACCCTCCGGATAGAGCCCCAGGGTATCGCTACCCCGAGCTCATGAATAAGGATTTTCAGCCGTTAGCCGGGGGGTAGCGTACCCCCCGGTTACAGCCTCAGGGTAGCGCTACCCCGAGCTCATGAATATGGCCCCTGAGTTCTACTTTACACATGCAGCATTAGTTTCATTCAGAGAGTGTGTGTGTGTGTGTGTGTGTGTGTGTGTGTGTGTGTGTGTGTGTGTGTGTGTGTGTGTGTGTGTGTGTGAGTGTGTGAGTCTGCGTATCTGTGTGTGAGTGTCTGTGTGTGTGAGTGTCTTTGTGTGTGTATGTGTGAGTGTCTGTGTGTGTGAGTGTCTGTGTGTGAGTGTGTGTGTGCGTGTGTGTGAGTGTCTTTGTGTGAGTGTCTGTGTGTGCTTGTGTGTCTTGTGTGCGTGCGTGCGCGGGTGTGTGTGTGTGTGTGTGTGTGTGTGCAGGGGGTATATTTTTGGTGCACACAGGAGCAAATTACGACATAACTATCACATGCATTCCATAATAGTATTACAGCTGCCAATGACATTCAATATCCCACACCTGTACACCTACCAGAGAAGGCAAGTTTCTCCCGGGGATATTTCCTTCACTTCTCGCGCAATCACCTTTCTCAACATCTAGGGTGGGTTGGGGGGGGGGGCGTGGGATCATCAAGTGTGTGACGCTTATTCAGGTAATTTTCAAGCATCCCACACACCACCCTTTCCCGTGTTAAGCTACAGTCAGCACAATGTCACTTCCGAGATACTGGGTACCAGTTAGGCTCAGGGCCATACTAGGTTGGGCATAAAGCCCACTGCAGCACTACACACGGCTGCGGATAAATACAGGAAGTGGTTATGACATAATGTAGAATAGCTGTTTATGCAATTTCACCATAACCCAATTCAGAAGCAAATATAGGGCAAGAATTCAACTAAGTTTGGTCAGCAGGAAGCATGACATCAGGAACGATGTTGTTCATGGGTTCTAAGTGAGTTTAATGTATATGGTCAATAGTGAAGGATTTGACTGGGAAGGACACTCCCCCCCCCCCCACTTCCGGGTATGTGAACACGCCAGATCGCAGCTCCAGTCCATCCCCAGGAACTGGTTGACAGTAACTTGGAAGAGATGTAGTGCACGTGCAGCTCCCTGCCCAACACCGTCGTGATTTTAGAGAATGTCACCTCCTCCCCCTAACACCTTCGTGATTTTAGAGAATGTCGCCTCCTCCCCCTATCACCTTTGTGATTTTAGAGAATGTCGCCTCCTCCCCCTAACACCTTCGTGATTTTAGAGAATGTCGCCTCCTCCCCCTAACACCTTTATGATTTTAGAGAATGTCGCATCCTCCCCCTAACACTTTTGTGATTTTAGAGAATGTCACCTCCTCCCCCTAACACCTTCGTGATTTTAGAGAATGTCGCCTCCTCCCCCTAACACCTTTGTGATTTTAGAGAATGTCTCCCCCCCCCCCCCCCCCAACATCTTTGTGATTTCAGGGAATGCCTGCCACTTCCCAACACCACCCGACCAACACATAACCCATCTCCAACTAATCTACCTGAGGAGAGAAAGTCGCAACAAGCTATACACACCCCTCGATCACCCCCCCCCCACCCCCCACCCCAATTCCACGCATCCTTCAATTCTGAAACTTTGTATAGGACTGAAAACCACATTCACCTCGATCCTATTTTAGAACCGGAAAAAAAAGGTAATGCTTTATAGCATTTAAAAAGAAAGAAAAGATCTACTTGCTACCTCATTCAAAATTACATGTAACACCCCGCTATCTGCGGGTACCATTTAGTACGACGGCCCTACCAGTCACCCCATTCACCGTAGCGTAGTTGGATACGTTACACTAAATGGCATCGATCATTCTGCTACACATCTAACAGGCCCTTCTCACTGCTTTATGAAGGAGGCACGAGTTTATTCAACATTCAAAACTGTTATGAGGATTCAAAGCTTTGACGATATATCCTTTAATGAAATGAATTGGTGCCGGTTGGAATATTTCTAAGTTCCCCATTAATATGATCTTAGTAATTTCTTTTATTATTCAAGGCTTATTTGCGTGTACATTTTCAATACTTAGTACGTTATTGCTTGCACTCTAGCATGTCAGCTGCAACAGTCTTTAGACAGCCTTAATGCCGTGCATTCACAGTTCCACTTATTACTTCCTAAAGATGTCCATTTCATCTCTACATCCCGGAGATCAAATTGTCAGATCGATATGATATTAGAACAATGCCGGTGTTGCGGTTTCCCATGGACACCAGTTTGTCAGGGACACATTGCTTCTGCGCATGCGTCAAAATCGAACAGCATCGTCACTAACCTTATAAATTTAATATAATGTTTTTGGTAAAGATGTTTTCTATATGTGTACCAAACGATTTGTTTCTAGGTGGTGTCATTTTAGAGATATTTAACTTTTCCTGTATTTTATGTATGAAGAATGCTCACGGCCATTGACAATGCCTTGAGATGGACGGTACGCGCAGTGAAAAACATTAGTTTTATTCAATATTAATAGAAATCAAGAACCCTAACCTTATCAATTTAATATAATCTTAATGGTAAAGATGTTTTCTATATGTGTACGAAGCGATTTGTTTCTAGGTGGTGTAATTTTAGAGATATTTGATTTTTTTCTGTATGAAGATTTGCTCACGGCTGTTGACAATGCATTTGAATGGAAGTGTGCCTGGCAAACTGGTGTCCCTCGGAATCTGCAACACCGGGATGAGTTCTCCGATCAGAGTTTTGTATTAAACAGTCATGCCTAAGTGCTAACATGAATCTGCTTGGTGAGTGAGTCAACAGGAAGTCTTAGCACAGCTACACTGGCGCCCGTGTGCCACTCCATTCTGATCATACTTTGGTGGACAGCATGGGGAACCACGATAGTAATATAATCCAAAGGCACAATTTTACACACCTGTATACATATGTTAACTTAGTCAGAGTGGGTGGAGTGGTTTCAAATGGGTTGAAGCTGAAGACTGATACCCATTTGAAAGCACTTAGCGCAGCCACGAGGACTGATTTCATAATACTACAAGTATGTAAAATCATATTTCACTTTTTATTGCCCAGATACAAAGCTATTTTGCTGTTCACTATGGAACTATAGTCCTGGTGACTTCATAAGATGCCAACCTACAGGATTTCAACTTATATGGGGGAACACATTTTAAGTTCAGTGCCCAAGGCTCATGGGACCCCATCGGTAATTATTTGTTAGGTTCCATGAAACAGGTGATGGAAACTAAAAACCTGTGGGAACCGAAATTTCAGTTCTGTTGTTTTTCCAACACGCTAATGATAAGTTACTGGAAACGATTATTACCGTGAAACCATATAGGTTGTGATAGTAGTATCATTCGCGCGAGCAGAACGCGTTCATGTATTAAAATAATACATGCGCAATAGCGCGTTTGACAGCATATTACACATAATTTGACAGTGTGTCTCAACGATCCCCTTAAAAGTAAACAACTTTAGTCATGAGCACCAGTCAATGACTACCATGCGATGTAGATAGTGCATAGATAGAGAGATGCCTTGGATTATGGCAGGCATGTAATTTGTACAGAATCAGGGCGCCTCATCACGTCTTTGTAATGCGAACTGGCGCGTTCAGTGGCGCCACCTTGTGTGAGACGCAAGAGTGAGGCTCAATTTAAATTCTACAAAACCGACTGAGACATAGTGGCGACAGTTGCCAGTTATAAATTGAACAGTTGTTGAAGGGAGGCGATGACTCAAATGTATTCTCCTCTGATATATATATATTCTATGTGTGTGGCTACACATTAATATGATACTTATGAAGTAATCCTCAAGTGCTACTACAAACATAGTTTGCTATTCACAATGAAGTTGCTATGACTCACACTGTAATAGGACGCCCTTCTAATTGTTCCTTCACACATAAACACGTTATTTTTTACTGGAGAAACTACATAGCTTATTTCATACACTAATTAAGAAGACCTGCATTTATATTTAAAATTGCAAACAAATCATATAGCGTACATTTCAAGACTGCATTATTGACAGAAAACTATTTACTTTGTTTTTAAAGTCGCATAGTCCAATGCTTTTCAGTTTCTACCATTTTCATTCAGTTAAATATATTAGGTTTTTCATTATAGTCGACCTTGGTCCTTACTTTTATTGTAAATGTCTAAATAAATCATTTATTTGAAGTGAAAACATGCCAAATTAATGTTGATGTGCATGTCATATTATTACAAAACTACCTTCAGCAGTAACAGCTTCAACAAAATTGACTATCTCCTATGCAACAATAAACGCTTAATAAGTGCACCAGTGTCTAAATTGGATATATAAGATCAAATCTAGGTAGGTTCTTTGGCTTTGAAAATGTTATGATTACATTGGACCATGCAGCTTCAAAGCTAGTTTTCAACAACAATAATGATAATTCCAATTCCTGTAAAACCGGCGTGTATTGTATGTGACAACCAACCATGAGTTGATGGCATGTTAGAGTGTAGTGCTTTTGCTGAAAGGATACCGACAGCTAAGAGTCGGTTGCAGAAGTTGATTTAGTTTTCTTGCCCATCCCCATTGACAAGGGGAACGACGACTTGTCTGAAATGGAATGGGAAAGAGATTATCAACACATTTATTTTCCCCACATGGTTTCCCCTTAATTTCATGTGCGAAAATGTTAACGCTGTGCTTAATTGTAGTGTCTTTCTTTTGATAACGGAGGTATTTAATATATTATAACACCAGTTTAAAGGAATATATTAGCATTGTGATAGACAGTTGATGGGAGACGATCCGTGTTATAATTTATCCTATGAACTTTTAGAAAATCTTCCATAAATGTGGTTTATCATATTAAATCCCAAATAGGTGGAAACTACTCAAACTAATGAGCAGTTTTAGATCTAGAATTTATTCCAATGATGAAAATTAGTAATCAGAATTAATCCCTGAATATATATGCAATACACTTAATTGTATAGCGACCAGTTTGCTATCTTTGTGATAAGCTATGACATTTAAAGTAGCTTGAAGCTAGGTCCTAATTATTTAGATTTTTCTTATGAATATATTGTCGAAAATTAATTTTGTCCTAATAGCACACAACCTATTATAATCACAATATACCTATATTACACTAGGATTGACTCCAGCAAGATAACAATTTTCAAACGAGAGGATTCGCTTAATGATCAACAGTTCCTTAAATCCATTGTCACAATACTTGTTGGTGTGTTTATGTTGTGGTCTTAAAAATATAAATAAATAATGATTATATTATAATGACTTAAGCAATGCGCTTATTTCTATTGATCGTGGACAGCTAGTAAGAAAGTCATTACATAGGTTTAATACACAGGTATTAAATACAAATTAGAAAAACTGTCAGTACTTTATCACAGTATTAAATGCACCGCAGGACAAGTTATATATATATTTTTTAATAGAGCAGTGCTCTTAGATGCATAGACTGCATAAATAATTGTATATAGAACCAAAAGATTATTAAGCACACGATCTAGATTAAGACTCGAGGATTTAATGAATATGTATATCGGCTGTTTATCCTTAAAAGAGGGCATGTTGTTCCTTTGAATGTAGTTGCTTTTTTTAAAATTATATATATATATATATATATATATATATATATATATATATATATACTAATTTACATTAATAACACACAAGCTGAGTTAAGAACTAGTTCATCTTGAATATCCTTTCAATCGCCTAACATTTTACCTGCTACCTTAGCCATAACGACAGGGGCCTGACAAAGTGAGCAATGCCCAAATTAGACCTAAATTACCCTCAGTTTTAGGGGCCACAAGGGCTAGGGTCCCTCTTCAGGAAAGGCAATGCCTTTGAGACCTCCATCTCCGCTGGCAGAGAGGCGGTTTCGCACAGTCTGAAGTGTGCGGCCAATTCCTGGACCAATCCTTTTTCCCGCCTGGAGTCTGTGTTGTAGACCTGTGGTTTACAGGCAGTTCCACCATTATACGGTCGTTCTCAGAAACTGCGTACCACGTATTTGGTTTCCACATTATATTGTTAATGATTACCTATGTTTTGGGCTGGAGCAATTGAGATAATTATTGTTGCCCCCATGTATTAAGTGTGCTAGCAATACTACATGTATTTAATCTATCCCACAGAATGTATCCAAAATATGCTTATACGGGCATGTGATTGGGTGCAGGAAAAAAAACTGACATTTTTTTTAGGTTATCGTGGGGACACACAGCATCCCACTGAGTCGCGAGAGGGATGCAAATAGGTTCTTTCGTAGGTGTTTCGGCAGCCAGAAAAAAACCCTGAATTTTTTTTAAAGAAGGGGATTCCGGGTTTCGGCGGCCAGAAAAAAAACTGAATTCTGGTTAAAACCGGAGAAATGACATGCCTGCTTATATGATTTTGAGCTAAAGTGAAAATTTGCATATTAACACCATGCACCTACCTAAACTTTTGTTTCAACTTTTTTCTTGTAAGACATAATCTTTTTTGTTTAACTGTAACCAATAAAATCTTGTTTTAATTTGTTGTGTGTGTTAAAATGATGTTATACATGGATGCTACATGGTAAATTTTAATAGTTTTCTCAATTTGTATAATCTCAAAATCAAAAAGTGAAATTTAGTTTTTTTCACCTCTGATATATGCACAATATGTAAACCTTCATATAAACATGGCTGCTATTATTTGAAAAGGTTTCTGCTGTTACTTGGAAAGTTTTCACTTTTAGTTTCCATGTCAAAGATGTGGTACAGTTTCTGAGAACGAGCCATATTTATTCTGTAAAAGCTCTCCTTTTGGTTTGATGACAATGCAGCTTAACTAGCAGTACTAATAGCCAGAAGGTTCAGTGCCACGATAGCTGACACGACTCACTTCTCGGGGAGACAAAAGTTAGAGAATCCTTGGTGAACACACCTGTAAATAGTCTTGCAATGGTTGCGGTTACTTTGGTTAGTAAATGTCACTTGCCTTTCTGTCATTTGTTATTATAACTTAACCAAAACAAAAAAAGTAACAAAATCTCACTGAAAGCATTTAAGAAAGACTGCACATAACACTAGGCTGGTATGTATGTATGACTGCCATCATGATCTTAACTGGGAATGCGATTTTTCTCCCACCATTTCGTCTTTTTTGTGTGTGATGAATTATAAGAAACAATGAGGTGCAATGTGACTGCATCATTCACCGATCGCTAAATCAGTCATATTACCACAGGCTCCATGTTCAAATAACCAGAAGTGGACTTACTTGGTGGCTGAGTCATCTTGGACGTGAGCCAGATGAAGGGTTCGATTAGCGACAGGCGGTTAACCACTGAGACCTCCCACAGTCGAACTGAATGAAACACATAAAAGACCACAACGTCAAATCCAGCTTCACCCTGCAGCTAGGGTAGACCGCTGTGGGTCCGAAATTGGACAGTTAAAAAAAAAACACAATTATTTAGGCATTTCTTGATAACTGCATATTTTACCAGTTCTTGAATACTACATACCTTTATCCACACTAGTAAATATAAGTCTTATTGAAACAAGACAGGAGATATTTATCTTGTTTCAAACCGATATGTGCTTTTGCTATCTTTCATGGCTTTGGAAAGTCTCACAGAATCGATATTAAGTTGAGAGCCTATTTCATATGCCTATTTCCTCAAATCTTATCATTATATGCAGTTTATGCATCCCCTTCATATTATGTCAAAATAATGCACTATGCTAAAAGAATTCACTATATTCAATATTACATGTACATATAGATATATATTATAAACATTTAATACACTGCATTCTTTTGGCATAATACCAAAGGAATGGTACAAACTGCGTATAAATCATATTTAATTAAATAGCATTGTAAAATAGGTCAATTTAATATTGATGCTTTGAGACGCTCCAAAACCGTGAAAGAATATATTATATATATATAATTTCTATATATATATAAAATTTAATATATTTCTTTGTGTATAAAAACAAATGTCTAGATTAACAGTTCTGCAACTACATAGACTGTTTTAAATAGTGTCAACGCATTCCCATGACTGTACACAATTTACTTGAAAGATTCATTCAATAAAAAAAGACATACCTTTTTCTTTTTGAGCCCATTTGTTAGCAGTGTTGAAATCCACTTGTTTATTCTCCTTCAGATCGCATTTGTTTCCTAGGGATATGATTAACGCCTGGCAGGAGGAGTAAAGACTTAGTAAAATTGACGACAACAAAATGAACTTATATACATGCTAAGGCTCCAATCACACCAGGCTTACGACCAAAGATCTAAATTCAAGAACATTCAATACTTTCGGCGATGTGTGCGAACCGTGTGACAATAAAATAATACCAGACGTATTCAGCAGTGACAATACACCCATCAAGTTTACCAAACTATTTTGACATTGTGGTAGCTTATTACCAAAGACCCTATAATACTAAGACGGGTCACTCCCTATCTCTCCCCTGGTAATGTAAATTTCGCAGTGCCACCATGTGGTGGGTTTGATCAGCCTGGCTGCTGGTTGGTGTTTCACATGTAAACACATACAATTATAGTATGCATGAGGTAGGTAAGTATGAATACACATCAATATGAAATTGCTATGAACAAATACCCATCATCATCAGCATCGCCATCATCACACATCTTTCACATTCATATATACATATAATATAGCACCTGTTTAACCAAGAGAACAGCCAGCGCACCAAGTGGTGGCTTTGATCATTTTGATTACACAGTACAGGCTGAGTGAGCCGTCTTAGTATTATAGGGTCTTTGTTATTACCAAAAATGAAACCATATATTCCACTATACATTACATAAATAGAGTTCCAGAACAGTACTGCCTAGTCATAACTAACGCCGCCATCTTCTGACCAGGACTGGCAACTAGGAGTTGTGACGCTGGAACCAGCAGTTAACTGGCCAACGCAGACTTATTAATTGAAAGGCGGTAAGCTTTTACCTCTTTCTTGTCTTTGACTTTGTCTATTTCTTTCTTCAGCTTATCCATGCATATAAATGACTGCAGGTCTGTGACATCATAAACCAGCACGTAACCCTACAAGACAAGACACTGGAGCTTATGAATGGTATGAATGGATAATGAATGGTATGAATGGATAATGAATGGTATGAATGGATAATGAATGGTATGAATGGATAATGAATGGTATGAAAATAAATACAGCAAACAGTTGCTTCTACAGATGCTGCTTGCACAATATCGTCTCGGTTCTTATTGGTTTAAACACTTTTTTTAGTGGGTTTAACAAAAAGAATTCTAGATAACACATGATCGTCTTATTTCTCAAATTTTAATTTTAAATAATTGAAGCTATACCCATAGACTCAATGATAGAGGGATGACTGGGCATGGACACATCTATATATGTATTTGCAAATTCCCTCAACCACCAGCGTTATTTTGGAGACTCAGTAAGTATTATTTCAGAACACTACAGTTATTCGGCTAGTTAGATAATACTGACGTAGTACTCGACCTAACGCCTTTTTATTTATCAATCAATCCAGCCCATTTATTTATATCTAAAATATGCTAATCAGACAAGACTATCAAATAATTACCTTCGTTTAACAATGCATAGTATTGCATGAGTGGCATTAAATTTTGCACATACACAAAAAGAAGAACATTATTTATTAGTACTTAAAACTTACATCAGCGAAGCTCGAATATTGCTTTGGTAGTTCGGGGTTCACTGAATCCTGAAATATAAATATGATATTAGAAAATATGAATAAATGTTTAATAAGTGTAGCAGTATCTATATAGGATCAAATCTAGCTAAGTGTTTTGGGTTCGACAATTTGATGCTTTCATAGGACTATGCGGCTTTAATTGTTTTGACTACAAGTGCTTCCCTCTCTCTCGAATAAGAATAGCCAGGATGTTATATACCTTGGTTAAATGCACTTTCCCATTCAAGTTTAAATGCACGACTGTTGATAGGCGTTTTACGTCCTAGCGCCATCTGAGGTGATATTGATGTCTAGAATTGTGGGCTGAAGACAAGTAGTAGTACTGCTGTATAATAACACATCATATTATGGAACAATCGGATAAGATTGATTTTATGATAGTAGTAGATAAGCATATTAAGCTTTCTACATCTTATTCTTCAGATAAACAACCACAGAGCCTAGAAACTTAGTTAAAAATAAGTGGCAATTCTTTGTTTAACCGTAAGTTTTCCCAAATGGCCCGCAATTAGTTCAATCGTTTCAGTAACCACTGATGGCTTACGAAGGATATTCAGGTCTTTCCCGCTCCCACCGTCGTGGATCGAATGGATTAGATGTGGCACTCTACACACTCACACACGCTTATATCATTACCATAATCTCATGTCACAAACTATATCAAACAGTTCCAAAAGCCTCCTCACTTCATTTATGTATATTTCTAAATGGTACCCGTTTTTCTCTTCATCCCTTTCAATTGTGTGGGGAGGTGGTGGAGAGGGTATATGAGACTGTCTCAAAAGGTGCTAAGCAATATGGGACAAAACTTTGTCCATTGTAACGATCAACATACTATCTACTTATGCATTTGCTCAGGATCAACTGATTAGTTTTTTTACATGGTGTTTCATAATCTCAATAGAATACATATTGATTTGAAGAAAATGTCCTTGTGTTTTCAGTGTATCTGTTTCTGTGCTGTTTTGTGTCAATAGTTACAATGGACAAAAAAAAAAGAGTTATCACCTTTTGAGACAGGCTCATATGTTAATTTTTTATTCTGTTTTATTTAGTATAACAATACGGCTGTGCCAAAAGTTAGTTGTGATGTCAATGTATTCCCAGTAAAAGGAACAGTTCTATCATCGCCATATGCATACACTCTTAAGATGTTCGAACGAGGACAATTTTATAAGGGAAATTGTTATTGGCAACAATTGCTTCTGATTGTGAAAATTGCATAACAGTCGCTCATCTTCTTGTAATTGTACCTGTGATACCGCTAAACATGGTTCAGAATTTTACACCAACAGAAATTTTACAATTTGCATAACTTGTATCACAAACCCAAACAGACCGTTCACATTTGTACCTGGCATCTTGTAATGTATGGTTTGTTAGATAATACATTAAAACATACATAAAATCCCTCATTAACATCGTGTCATTCAACGTCGCTTCGGTATAACGATTTAAATTCTCTTTTCAATAAAGGTAGATCTCGATAATTAAATAATTAAATTTCTAGGGTTTTTGTTATGTAGTAATCAAGTAATAATATCACAGGTAAATGCAGAGATCAAATAATAAGACACAGACAAAACCCCAAAAAGTGCTGGCGCATATTATTAAAAATCAACCTGGCAGCTAAACCAGAAATAGGCAGCCTGTTCTATGAGGATGGTCAGAACAGGATACCAGAAGAGAGGCTGGCCGAGGCAATCAATGACTCTTTAGTAGATATTGGGGAAGATTTGGCAGATAAAATCAAGGATGTGGACAAACCTAAAAAACTATACAATGCACATGAGAAACCTGAGCATTTTGACCTAGATGAAACAAGCCAAGAAGAGGTATTTTCCAAACTTGAGGAACTATCACCATATAAATCATCAGGCATACAGAACATCAGCACCTTATTTATTAAAGAAGCAATGGTTTCACCAATATCTGAGTTCAGTCATCTCTACAACCGAATATTGGCTATTGGTGTCTTTCCTGACCCATAGAACTTGGAAGGTGGACATGGTCATCCCCATACCAAAGTCCAATAACCCTAGGTCATGCAGTGAGCTGCGGCCAATCTCAATCCTACCCCTGCCTGAGAAAGTCATAGAGCAGATTGTGCATGACCAGATTAAATCATTCCTTGAGGTTACAAACTATCTAATGCATCTCACTGGCCAGGCCCTTGAACAAGCACCGTAGCGTGGATCCTGTGCCCTGCCTCGCTTCCCCCCTCCTTGTCCTCCTCCCCCACCCCCTCACTCAATACTTACCGTAGCTATACCATAATAGCAGCACAGTTTTTGCAGCGACCCACCATCTTAGCCCATAAGACTGAACTTATTATGACTAACCCACTAACAGTAACACACTAACCCCCCTCATAATCTACTAATATTCCCTACCTAAGTACCCGCTGATCTACCTATTTACAATGTAATGTAAACAGCCAGAAGACCAGTCCCTCGGCGCTGAAAAAAAGTATATTCTGATGAATAAACTGTTTTACCCCCACACACAAAATATATATATTCTGCTTTGGTTTCATATTGAAGTTGTCTGAAAATGGATCAGGGGGTTATTTCAACATTCACTATTATTTAATAGGTTTCACTTAGAGTTGCATAGTCCGATGGTTTTGAGTTTCTGTCATTTTTCTGAGATAAATATACTAAATTGATCATTATAATCTACCGTACTTTAGTCTGAAGTAACTTTTATTTGAAATGGCTAACTTCTGAGATATTTGAAGGGCAAACATGTAAGATTAGTTTTGGCAAGCATGCCAAAACTCTAACTCCATAGGCTTCTGCAGTAACATGTTCTATTGAATTGGCTTGGTATTCCCTTCTATGTGGCAACAAAGGCTTAATAAGTGAACCAGTATCTATATTAGATATGTAGAATCAATTCTAGATAATTGCTTTGTTTTTGAAAATTCGATGCTTGATCGGACTATGCAGCTTTAATGTTGTTTCAGTTAACATCATGGTTTTCACGAACCTAACCACGATGTTAATGGGTAAGGGGTGCTGTAGATGAACTTTGAGATAAATGCCCAACAGCCACACAGCAGCTTTGGCGTGGAATTGAGATGTGCAGTCTACTCTCTCTGGGGGAATACACAGGTGTGTGGGAAGGAGGTTCCCCGCACATCGATCAGGTTACCATAAAACTTCCACATTTTAGTGATCAGTCCTGTGTGTTTTTTTTTGTGTACTTTGTTGGCATTATATCATTTGGAGTATTTTCTTTTCTTAAAGTAGGAATAATAAATAATACAAAATAAATCAGAAATAAAAATAAAAATATTTTGGATTATGTCTACCTAGTATTGCAGTTGGTTCCAATGGGACCTTTCATGAGCCATTTCTCTCACTATACACTTGGTGGCAGCACCCGTTCCCGGTCCAAGTCAGCCATCATGGTTGGATAGAAGGGTCTAGGTGTGTGGTGGTGGTGGTGGTGGGGGGGGGGGGGGGGGGGGGTTTAGAGATGTGGTGGGGGAGTAGGTATGTGTGTGGTGGGGGTGTAGGTGTGTGTTGGGTGTGTGTGGTAGGTGTGTGGTGAGGGTTTAGGGGTGTGGTGGGAGTGTAGGTGTGTGGTGGGGGTGTAGGTGTGTGGTGGGGGTGTAGGTGTGTAGTGGGCTTGTAAGGGGTACTGGGGGTATAGATGTGTGTGGTGGGGTGTGTGGTGGGGGGTTAGGGCTGTGTTAGGGATGTAGGGGTGTAGTGGGGGGATTAGGGATGCTAAAGATCTTGAGGTGCCTCTCTGAAAGACACACCTACACCTCCACCACAAACCACCTACACCCCCAGCACACACAGCGTCAACCCCCTCCACACACACCTACACATCCACCACATCCCTAAGCCCCCACCACACCCCTACACCCCACCACACCCCTACACCCCACCACACCCCTACACCCCACCATACCAACTCACCACACACCCCTACACCCCCACCACACACCCCTAAATCCACATACACCCCCACCACACACACCAAAATCCTCACCACACCCCTACACCTCCACAACACACCCCCACCACACGCACCCCACCATACCCACTCACCACACACCCTACACACACACACCCATGAATCCTCACACCCCAACCACACACCCAAATCCTCACTACACCCATACACCCCCACCACCCAAACATACGCCCCGACCACACACCCAAACATACGCCCCCACCACACACCCAAACACACACCTACACCCCAACCACACCCACCCCACCATACCCACCACACACCCCTAAATCCCAACACCCACCATACACACCAAAATCCTCACCACACCCTGCTTCTATCCAACCGCAGCATTACATGAGACCGGCATGGTGCACCATCTGACGAGAGAGTTGTGCAAACTGAAAGGTCCCCATGCTTATCTTGTTCTTTACCTATCATTCATGTACTGATGTTTTGCTTATTTTCCTGTAATTGTCTATCTGTATATTGTTGTAGATTTGTTTTCGTGTGTAGAGGCAATTGAGATTAGGGCTGGAAGACCAGTGCATTAGCACTGACAATATGTTATTCAGAAGAATAAAAACACTTGAACAAAAAAAAAATAATTATGTTGGTGTACTAGGCTACAGTCTTGATGAGATTTAATTTGTGTTAGTTAAATCTTTCCCGGATTGGTTTGGAGGTGTCGTGTGTGCGCGTGCGTACGCGTGTGTGATTTTGTGACACTGAAGACAGGCACTACTGTATTCCCAATCCCTATAATCAATAACATTTCCTACAATGTTAGAACAGCAGGTATACATGTAGAAATGTGAGGGCGGAGCCGGAAGGGATGGTGTGGTGATGGTATATGATACGGATCTCTATATATTACTCACATTGTGTTTTTCAGTTGACATTAAAGCACACTTGTTGATAGGCTACAATATTTAACACACACAATAATTTTGTAAGCGATTCGCAAATCAATTGCAATGTCAGTTAATCTCTAGGTTAATAGCAACTTACCAGCCCAGCTGTATCGTAGAAGCGAACTTTTTCTTTCTGTCCCCTGTCAGTGTCTATATAAGCAACATAGATGTCCTCAATGGTTGAAAACATCGGCTGAAAAAGAAGAGGAAATTTATAACAATTATTATACAGGTGGCATAAATATTGTAGTTATTCAATAAACTTCCCATTGTTTTGTCAATCAATTTTTAATCTAATCTGATGATTTCATGTTAATAATGCTTCCTAAACTCCATTGGGTGGGGTTTACAAAGAACCCTAATAGAAGGATTAAAATTTAAATTCCCAAAATTATGCTTGTAACCCCTGCGAGTTTATTTGTTTGTGGGGTTTCTTTTGTGGGTTTGCTTGTTAAAATTCATGACACTTACATATGGTGTGCATGTTTTCGATTAACTTAGAGTGGATTATCATGAAACAAAGTTGGCTAGACTAGTGTAGTAAGATCTGGTCCTTTTGGGGATTGTTTACAGTAAGCAATATGTAACAACATCATGTAAAATATTCGGATAATGATGCATTGGTGGGGGAATGTAAATGTTCTATTTGTGAAACAGGTATACATGGCTAGGTGCATAGATCTGTTTATGTAGTTGCTGGTGGTGCTTGATTGATAGGTAAATAGACATTGTGGTGCTAGTAAGATAGTGTGTAAGGGGCACTCAGAGCCCTACACACTACCCCCTGCCCCCTCTGCTAGTCAGGATCACCACTCGCATGCTCAAGGCAGGTGGTGGCCAAGGGAGCCACACAGCTTGGTGGTGGTGGGCAGATCACTGTAACCATGGGGACCAGGAATGCTTGTTTCTCATTGGTGGAGCTAGGAATGCTTGTTTCTCATTGGTGGAGCTAGGAATGCTTGTTTCTCATTGGGAAAATGGGGTGGGGTGATACACTATACTGGATCCATGTACCATATAAATGTCGTGGGGGTGATGAAAATGGGAAATATTGCGCCTAGAGCGGGACTCGAACCCACATCTCTTTGCATTCCGGGCCAGTGTGCTAACCATTACACCACCTAGGCTCCCTGATATCAACACACTACCCATGCCTACCTGTCTATGCGGCTACTTGCCTGAGAGGTCAGTGCAGACCACTACACTCGTCCCCCTGGAATTGTAAGTCTTATAATGCTTACAATTACATACATACAGGCAATGCAACGCACTTACATACACAGGGTAGGTTCAACAACTATACAGCGCGTAGCTTGAATAGCATCATGGTCACGGCAACCAGTGTCGTGGGGGTGATGAAAATGGGAAATATTGCGCCTAGAGCGGGACTCGAACCCACATCTCTTTGCATTCCGGGCCAGTGTGCTAACCATTACACCACCTAGGCTCCCTGATATCAACACACTACCCACGCCTACCTGTCTATGCGGCTACTTGCCTGAGAGGTCAGTGCACACCACTACATAAATAATAAACCTGAGGGCTTGACTCTCTTCTTTCACCATTTATACTTTCTCTTTGCCTGCATTGATTTCACTATAGGCTGCCTACACAACCACAGATTCGAGCCGTGGACTTTACAATCAGTCAATATCTCATCATATGACATTGATTTTACGATCAATGTAATGATATAATTAGGTTTGCCAAAAGAAAATGACCTGTGAGCTAACAATACTAAATCCCACATCCAATGGAAATATCAAAATGGCCCACCTGTATTTAGAATTCTAGAAGAGCCAGACAAAAAAGTTTATTTCCTGTTAGTAGTAAGGGACAATACACAACTCCTGTTTGACAGCATACTGTAGATTCATCTATAGTGATCTGTGTGATGGCAAACCCTAGATAAAATATTCTCCTCCAGTAGGGGTGAATGCAACCTCTAGGAATTCACGGTAATGATAGTTTCCAGTTATGCGTTGTTACTGTGCTGGGGCTTGCAGGCGCTCCCTGGTGTTTTTGTGCCAGGCCCAATTGATGGAGTATGGGTTCCTGATGGTGACACGATGGAGGGAGGTCTCCCACAGGGTTTTGGTGGCTCTAGCGCTGGTGACTTTGAGCTTGGACAAGGAGTGGCCTATGACGAGGTTGATCTCAATGCGGCGAGAGCCATCTAGAGCAGCTGAGTCGGCCTGGTCATTACCTGATAGCCCAATGTGGGAGGCAACCCAGACTAAGACTGTGTCAAGGCAAGCTTCGTGACTGGTGGTGATGGAGTTCTGGATCAATGTGGCCAGAGAGTGGCTAGCTCTGTGGGCCTTGATTTTGCGGACTGCATTTGTTTGTTTGTTGTTGTTTTACATCCTAGCAACATCTAAGGTAATATCAGGACAGGTACCGACTTGTGACAGTATGCACTCATGGCGATTTCATAGTGCTGCCCCACTGAGAAATCAGGCTGTCGGTAGCATGACCCAATATCTCACTCAGTCACATTATCATGACACCGAGCTAACCAGTCCTTGCCATATCCTAATAATGCCGAGCACCAGGCTAGGAAGTGACAAGTATCAATTTTGAAGTCATTGGCTTGACTCGACCGGGGACCAAACTCGCAAACTCCCGATCTTCCGCACCACCTGGGGCTCCCTGGTGGGAACTCGCGGGGCTCCCTGGTGGGACCACACGGGGCTCCATGCCTGGGACCACATGCGGATCCCTGACGGAACTTCACGGGGCTCGTTGCCAGGACCTCACGGGGCTCCCTGTTGGGTCCACCCAGGGTTCCCAGTCCCTGGGACCACGCAGGTGCTCCCTAATGTTTTTGTGCCAGGCCCAACTGATGGAGTATGGGTTCCTGATGCTGTCACGATGGAGGGAGGCCTCCCACAGGGTTTTGGTGGCTCTAGCGCTGGTGGCTTTGAGCTTGAACAAGAACTGGCCTATGATGAGGTCGAGCTCAATGCGGCGAGAGCCGTCTTGAGCAGCTGAGTCAGTCTGGTCATTACCGGATAGCCCAATGTGGGAGTGAACCCAGACTAAGACTGCATCAAGGCGAGCTTCGTGCCTGGTGGTGATGGATGGTGGTGATGGAGCTGCAGTGTTGCAGGTGGGTCAGTGCATGGTGGATGGGAGCTCCCTGGTGGGACCACATGGGGCTCCCTGGTAGGACCTTGTGGGGCTCCCTGCCAGGACCTCACGGGGCTCCCTGCAGGGACCTCACTGGGCTCCCTGCCGGAACCTCACAGGGTTCCCAGTGCCAGGGACTGTGCAGGGATCCCGGGGACTGGCAGGTGATCCTTGAGTGAGTCGGTGACTACAATGCAGCTGCAGTGTTGCAGGTGGGTCAGTGCATGGTGGATGGGGGCTCCCCGGTGGGACCACACGGGGCTCCCTAACGGGATCTCACAGGGCTCCCCACCGGGACCTCACATGGCTCCCCACCGGGACCTCACAGGGCGCCCTTCAGGGAGCTCACAGGGGTGTTGGGACCACACGGGGTTCCCAGTCCCTGGGACCGTACAGGGCTCCCGGGGATGTCGCGGGGCATAGCTCAGTGCAGCCTGGTGGGTTGGTGGTCGCTAGTCACCATTGTCACTGTCAGGTTTGAGGTTGCCGACAATGGGGTCAGTGCCACTGCAGATCTCGGAGATGTGGTAGTTCTGTCTATAGAATCTGCCGAGTGGCTCCCATGAGGATTTGGACAGCCTCGTGAGGATGGCGAGCGCAGCCTTGTGAGGATGGCGTTTGTGCGTATGAGCGCTACGTGGTGGTCTGAGTACAGGTCAGTCACTTCCCATGAGGCTGTGGCTGCGAGTTGTGTGTCAAGAGGTCAATGGACGTGCCGCTGCGCTGAGTGGGCGAACCATTGTTCATTAAAGAGTGATTCGCCGAGTCAAGGACCTCTGCAAGTAGTGTGCATCCTCTGGCAGTGTCTGTGTTGTTGCGTCCTCAGATGGAGTGGTGGGTGTTGAAGTCTCCCATGATTATTTGGTGTGTTGCTGCGTTGCCGTGTGCTTGGAGGATGGGGTCGAGGGTGTATTGGGTGTTGCAGGGATTGTATATGTTGAAGGTGTCTATTGTGGTTGTGGCCAGTTTGAGGCGTACACGCAACGTGTCGGCTGTGGGGATGGCTCTGGAGTTTGCTATTTTGGTGGCATGGATGTAGTTGTTGACTACGGTGGTGGTGCCTCCCTTTGGTCTGTCCCCGATTAGTGATTCTACTGCGGGGGGGGTGGTAAGTGATGTAGCCTTTGATGCGTGGTGGATCTATCTTCCATGTTTCCTGGAGCATAGCCACATCTATGCGGTTTGTTTTTAATTTGTTGATGAGGGGTGTCAGTTTTGTTTGTAGGCCTTCAGAGTTCCATGAGAGGATTGTGAGGTTGGAGGAGTTTGTTGGAGGTGATGTGGGGTGTGTGTGGCGGTTGGTGTTGTGGTTGTTACATCTTCGTTCCACAGGAGAGGCCGCTGCTATGTAAATTTGTAGTGTAATACATGGATGCAAATAATTATCCCAAGTTTATGAACAGGTTTGGGAACTTGATAGAAATTAAACAGGTCTGAAAAATACTGGAGCAGTATTGACCACAATACTTAGAGCTAATTTCTACTTCAACCAATATCATAAAGTTTCTCTCCCACCCTCACTGGGTTAAACATAGGGCGTTACCTCATTATCAAAGAGGATCTTCCCCTCACCCTTTTACTTTTTAGAGAGGTTAATTGCCTTTACTTCTATTTGCCTATTATCAAAGAGGATTTTCCCCTCAACCTTTTACTTTTTAGAGAGGTTAATTGCCTTTACTTCTATTTGATGCTTTGAATTGCTTACCGATCCGGTCACGTGACTGCCGTAGATGAGCTGCTCTACGAGAGCCGTCTTGCCACAGGCCATGTGCCCGCACACAACCACCTTGCTAGTCTTTCCCATTTCGCAGCTTTATAATGTGCCGCTCATCACACGTCTGTAACACAGGGAAATGAACAGCATAGCCATTATCTTCTTATTCTTTTTTTTTAAAACGATGCCCCAGCACAAAAAGGTAGATATCGGCTATTATCAATACATAACTGCATGTTGCAATGGACTAAAGCATTGACAGCACCATGATTTAATGCCTGAAGTTGGTCTACATTATAATCGAAAGACAAGAATTAATCTGACTTGGTGGGTGGAGTTGTTTCAAATGGGTCATTCCAATGCATTGCACCCACAAAGCCGTAGGAAAGATATTTACTAAATATCTTTAGTTTTTTTTATTGTACACTTACAGAGCTATTTCACTATTCACCATAAAACTACATGCCGATAACTTCAGCTAATACCAATATCATTTGGCTGTCGTTTTGTCTCTGGTACTGGGGGGGTAGAATGATCGTTTTCTTACATGTAGAACACTTCAATTTTAAATGTCCTAATGTTAATATTTTATTGACATCGCTTGGTGAGTGACAAGGCAGCAAAAGCCACGGTAATAAACCTAATATTGCAAAAAGATTACATCTACGCACAGTGTATGTAAACAAGGTTGAGAACTGTCATGGTTTTATATCAGCTTATGTCTCGCAAATATGTGTGTTCCGAGTTCTGCTGGTCTCTTATGAAAGACTGAAGCTGTACCCAGCATGCCGGGTAGCAGCTTAGCCTAGAGGCGGAGTTGCTACCCCTCCCCGGTCCGCCCAGCTCCATCCTTCACAACACGCCCTATTTTAAATTCACTTTCAACCCATAAATAGATAGAATCTGCAAAGCATAGAAAGCTGTATAATCCGATCATTGCACATTTTCAAAAGCAAAGCACTTATCTAGATTTTAACCTACACATCCAACTTAGATGCTGGTGCATTTATTAAGCATTTGGTGCTACATAGAAGGGAATACTATTACTAAGTAAATTTAATGGAAGCTGTTACAGCTGAAGCCTATGGGGTTAGTATTTTGACAAGCCTGTCAAAATTAATTTACTTCGAACCAAAGTAAGGTTAATTATAACGACCATTACCTCAGAAAATGACAGAAATTCAAAACCATCGGAGATTGATAAACTTGTAAAGAGAATTCAAAAACCTTTTCATGGCGATACATTCAATGTTGTCTTCCATAGAAATATTATGGCTCGTTGATATACGAAGTCAAAGTAATAGCCCAATACTGTAAAAATGTTTGGGATTGTTTGTTTGTTTGTTGTTTTACGTCCTAGCAACATCTAAGGTCATATCAGGACGGGTACCAACTTGTGACAGTGCGCACTCATGGCAACTTTATAGTGCTGTCCCACTGGGAAACCATGACCTGGTATCCCACTCAGTCACATTATCCTGACACTGTGCACACCAGTCCTTGCCCTATCCTAATAATGCCGAGTGCCTGGCTAGGAAGCGACAAGTATCAATTTTAAAGTCATTGGTTTGACTCGACCGGGACTCGAACCCACGACCCCACGATCTACCAGCACGGGAGACGGAAGCTCTAACTCATTCGGCCATCCCGTCTGGTAAATGTTTGGGAACTAGCAGGACTTTGGATTCATTTGTTACATATCACTACTGACACTAGTACTAGTAGTAGTGTCACATTATCAGTTTATGTATCATTATTAATACAATAAATAATGACATTTTACAAGAGATGGGTGCATAGGATAACATACAGATTTTTGGCTTGGTTGGTGGAGTTTTACCTCCTGGCAACATCTATGGTCATATCAGGATGGGTACCGACTTGTGACAATAGTTTTTGAGGCCATGATACTGTACGGCTACCACTGGCACTGACACTCAGAATATCCCAACTTTCACTATTATCTCTGCCTTTTAATCATTTCAGGGAAAATTGCTCTTAGGTTAAATTAAATACTTCAGATCTTCCTTTTCAATTGCGCATTAAGATCTTTTTAATAAACCCAATGAAAGATTTTAAATTTATTTCACATAGACATAGCATTGCTGCAGCACAAATTACTGCATTGTTTTAAGCCCCGTTCACACAGGAGAGTTAAGTCGCCTCAACTAGTTCGCCTTGTCTAGTTCAGCTCACATTGTCCTTGTGGACACGACGCTGAAGCGGATTAGGGCTGAGTCGATGCATCTAGTTCACCTCAAGTAAACCACGTCGTGAGGTAGTATAAATGAAGCGAACTAGCTTAAGTCGGCCCATCTAGCTTGTGTGGACGGAACTGGTTTACTTTAAGCGGATTAAGCATGTCACACGCATGCGCAGTCGAGACCTGAGTTTGTTGACTTTCAGGTCGATCAAAAGCGTATATTATATGATTTGGTCTATGAAACCGCTAGCTGTGCGCAGATATTTTTTTCATCATTTATTTTTAGCAGAAGTTTTGACCATTCCAAAACAATACGACTCAGTCTATACATATCTAGGTCGAACCCACACTCTCTCGTGGCGACGTCGACTAACTGAAAGTGGCGCAGGTTAGTATGGACTTGCTCATGCGCAGATATCGATTTTCGGCTTAAACCGCCCCAAGCACTGGATGTGTGGATACGACACACTTTCACGCCTAGTTCGCCATATCTAGTTCGGCCTAAAGTTGTGCTGTGTGAACGGGGCTTGAGCCTTCGCGAGTAGTTGCCAGTGCTGTGATGCCGATACGCGTAGGGCAAAACTTTGATTTTATTGAAAATTAATAGAAATACATAACAATTTGGCATAAAAATGTATACATGTAATATAATGATCTGATGAATATATCTGAGACAAAATGAGCTGAAACTAGCACATTTCATAGTTTCACGTCGACATTGCTCAACGTCAACAGTGTGAGTGGCAAATTTCAAATGGATGCATGCACATTTCGCGAAACACATGTGCGCGCACACTCACATATGCCTAGACCGCAAGGCTACGCGTACGGCTCACATACGCATAGACAAAACGAATAAATAATGCCGAGCCCTATGGCCTAGCTCAGCCTCAGACAGTGGCTAGGATAAGCCTTTAGTCATTACTGGCATTAGCCTAGATAAAAGATTCACCCCGTACACACATTGATTGATTGGTGGTTGCTTTACGCCGTGTCGGCAGCATAGGCCATATTCACGGCGAGAAATGTTTGTTTTTTGTTCAAACCATCTCTTTTAGATGTAACGGCAGACAATCAATTATGTGGCAATAGACACTCATTAAATTAGAAAGCTCACAATCATATATTTCTGGTCAAGGGAAACAAATTCCCATAGAAAAAGGAAAGTTTTATTAATAATTGATAGAATCTATTTAGTAAACTATATGAGGTGGTACAGTCCAGCTGCCCTCAAAAAGGCTAAAATGTTTTCCTGTTTTACCTTAGTAAAAAGGTCATGCATACTGTCTGCAGTGAAGAACTGTTGGCGCAGGGCCAAAAAATCAACGCAACTTAGTCAAATGTGTTTGAGTGTCAGCGGGGACTGACACCCAATACATTCAGTGGGAGGTTCTCCCTTGAGCAGAAAAGCATGTGTAAGCCACGAGTGGCCAATATGGCAGTGGCTAAGGACCACTTGGTCCCGCCGACCTCCCGCATGAGTCTGTGGTGGCTTTCCCAAAGATGGTTCAATTTCTTTAAGTTTATTAATGTTTTCATCCCACTTATGTTGCCATTTGGATTTTATGTGTGTGGCTATTAGTGGTTTCAGATCAGAGTGAGGGATCAGACACGGTTCTTCGCAGCCCGATCAGCTCGTTCGTTTCCTTGTATGCCGGCATGGCCAGGCACCCAGCACAGGTGGATGTCATACCCATCCGTTGTCAGTTGGTTCATTTTATAAATGACCGTTGCTAGAATAGGGTGATTCGTTTTCAGTCCAGCAACAGCTAGGAGGCAAGAGAACGAATCACTGTATATAACATAGTTAGTGTGGTTGGATACCTCGATACACTTTTTTTTTTTGGTCCATTAGTTGTTTCACCATTAGACAGTATGTCGATAGAAAGCCCGAGCCTACACTTTTACCGACCCAAGGGATTTTTAACCTCCCACACCACATAGACATTGTATGAGAGCAACCGGCCTTTGATGACGCTGTAAGTTATACACAGCGGTGGAAATCCAAATTGGCAGAGCTGGGGGCATGGGGAATCGAACCGCCGACCCTCAGATTAGGACTCTGACCTAGAAAAAAGTCAGACACTCTAACCACTCCGCCACAGAGAACGCCACATTAATGCGAGAAGGAGTGCTCGGGCTTCAGCAGTGAAAATCGAGCTCTGATCGGGCAAACATACACCAAATTTTTCCCGTCGGCAGACTGCCGCAGCAGCTACCCGGCTTTGGTCTTTCGAACCATCAGTGTATATGGAGATGTGGTCTGCAAACTGGCCTTGAATCTCTGATTGCAGTCCTTGGTACTCGAGTGGATGTGTCCCAGACTTCCTCAGTTCCGTGAGTCGGGGGATAACCGTGGGGGATGTTCTGGGAGTTTGGCATCCTCCAACACGTCCAAATCCACTCCCAAGGCCTCCAAATGAGGTTTCATTCGGAGCCTCAGTGGCCGGATGTAATTCGGCCTGGCTTCATACCTGGATTCGTCATGTTGCTCGAATAGACAATTGTGTGCAGGATTTAATGCATTAGTTTTTATCTTGACTACATATTGCATGGCCAGTTTGATTCTCCTGTTGTTAAGTGATGGTTCATTGGCTTCGACGTAAAGGCTCTGAACCGGTGAGGTGCGGAAGGCCCCAAGGGCCAAGCGCAGTCCCTGGTGGTGGATCGTGTCTAGCAGCCCAATATATGATTTCCTTGTGGAACCATATACTATGCTGCCGTAATCCACTCGTGACCGAACCAAGGTTCTGTACACGGAGAGCAGAACATCTCTGTCCACTCCCCACTCTGAGCTGGACAGCACCCTCAGAATATCTAGCGCTTTCAGGCATCTTGTTTTCAGGTACTTTATATGTGGCATAAAAGACAGTTTTGCGTCGAGAATGAGGCCCAGAAATTTGGTTTTCTCAACGAGTTTAATGGGATCTCCATCCAGGGTCAGCTCCGGTTCTGCATGCATTCTACGCAGCAGGCAGAAGTGCATGAAGACAGTTTTGGTCTTGGAAAATTTGAAACCGTTCATAACTGACCATCGATGGATCCCATTTATGCTTGGTTGTAGCTGTCTCTCTATGACATTCATGTTAGCACCGCTGTAATATAAAACAAAGTCGTCCACGAAAAGACTACAGGAGACCCCCCGCTTTACAGCAGCAGCAATACCATTGACCTTGACCCTGAAAAGGGTCACGGCCAGTATGCTGCCTTGAGGTACTCCTAGTTCCTGTGAGTATAGGCTGGAATAGGTAGTCTTGACACGGACGCGGAAATGCCTGAAGGCTAGAATGTTCCTGATGAAAATGTTCCATGATGCCACGTCGTGTCATAGGCTTTTTCGAGGTCGAAAAAGACAGCCACAAGGTGCTCCTTCTTAAGGAAAGCATTTCTTATGAAGGTCTCCATGCACACCAAATGGTCGAGGGTGCTACGGCCTCGTCTGAAGCCACATTGAAGGTTGGACAGGTGGTGTCCTGACTCCAGTAGCCAGACGAGGCGGTTGTTTACCATGCGCTCCATGGTTTTACAGATGCAGCTTGTGAGGGCTATGGGACGATAGTTGTTGGCTTCACTCTGGTCTTTACCAGGTTTGGGAATCGGTATTACTGTCGCCTCCCGCCAAGAGGTGGGGACGACACCCGACTCCCAGATGTTGTTGAAGAGTTGAAGCAACAGTCTCAGTGCATGTTCAGGGAGATGTTTCAAAAATTGATAATGAATTCCATCAGGTCCAACTGCTGTGTCATGCGAGCTTTCCAAAGAAAACCTCAACTCATCGATACTGAATGGGGAGTTGTAGTGCTCCTTGCCATCGGAGGAAAAGTCCAAGAGCTTTCGCTCTTGGCGTTCCTTGACGGCCCCAAAGCCCGGGAGGCAGTTTGCCAAAGACAAGTTTCCAGCAAAGGTGCGAGGCAATTCTCCACTTATTTCGTCGAGTGATGTGAGAATGGTGCCGTTGTGTTTCAAGTGCTGGACTACAGAAGAATCACCTCCCCTTCGTTTGATTCTCCTGATCATTGTCCACACTTTGCCCAACGGTGTGTGCATGGTGATGCTAGAAACAAATTGTCTCCAACACTGCCTCCGCGCTTCTTTGATTGTTCTACAGCCGTCATCTAACCATGGAGGCGTCAAACGCTTGGGAGTTGCCGAGGTAGAGTTTTCTCTGCGATCCATCTCAGCATCTCAGTGAAGGCATCGATACCCATACACACAGTACTACAAGTAACGGGTGAATCTTTTATCTAGTAGGTATGTGCACGTCCGCGCGCTACGCGACAGCTGTTTTCTGCCAAATATCTGTTCCCGGAAAAATCGTTCTGATAACAGAGGGGTCCCCCAAAATACTTGCTTTTCAGTGCCTCTTGGGGGCATCCCCAGGAATTTCAGCCTATGATGTAGATAAAATGTCCATCTACAACCTCATGTTTACAATTTGCAAATCCGTTCACATTTTCTGTGTCTGTACACATTCAGAAGATTTGACTTGATTTCAACACTCAAACTCCACCTTCTATATATCTTGGGTAGCTTTAAAAGGTATATGGACATTTAAATCTGTTATTAATTGACCATTGTGTGAAGTTTCATGATGCTGTAAGGTCGAAAAGGTACTTTGCTAGGTCCCCAAAGTTTCAGTGTTATAAAATCAATCATATCAATGACAACCAAAAATCCACAAATATGGCACTAATGTGTGCATTTACTTTTATTCTAATTGGTGGAATGGACAGAGGAGATAGGCATCTACTTACACTGAAAATTTCATTCAGATATCTCGATTATTTAGGAAGTTAGAACAAGAAATGACTAAATTATTAAATATATAGGTTTTGGGTCACACACTTGTAATGCTAAAACATTAAAACAAAGGAAGAAAACTTAACGTTTCATGGATATATGATAGTTATACTAGACTTACTTGTAAGTTGAGGTATTACTGAGATTCTTATGAATCTACCAATAGAAAGGTAAGGATGAAAGTAGTTACAATGGACCCATGGATATACTGATTAAACAATGAGAAATTTTTATAACCTCCTTCTAAATCACTAATGTATTCATTTAGTTTTATTTTAATGGCGTATATCCTCCAAGTCAGTTTTATTTTAATGGGTGAAATCAACAGAGCAGCTAGGGATCTACTTACACCGAAAATGTCAGTGAGATATATCGATTATTAAGCAAGTTAGAACAAAAATTTACTAAATATCTAGATTTTGGGTCAAACACTTGTAATGCTAAAGCATTAAAATAATGGCAGGAAATTACCTAGGTAAAGGATTCACCCAGTACTCGCAGTACACGGGTGAATACCAACCCTATATAAAAACAGTCGAAAAAGAGGGTTAATGAATTGAGAGCCTAATTTCACAATCTAAGAAGCAACAATTATTCTTTACATATGTCTTATTGATAGCCCACTACCTTTGAGTTGAAAAATATAATATAATATCTACTTTAATAAGATTTAAAAGTGAAATCGACGGCGTTCTGCGGCCGCCATCTTGTCTTTTTGCATTCTCTCCCATTTCACCAAGTCTGTGCCGATATAAGTAACCATTTGACACTGGTGCCAAGCATTCTACTTGTTGTTCCATACTAATGCTATTTTCGCCCGTATTTAGACTACGTTGTCGTTCACCCGTGTACTCCAAGTACCGGGTGAATCTTTTATCTAGAAATTACCCCTCATTACCGAAATTGAAATAGCTCTAGCACGCTTAATAATCAACTGATTGGCACGATTCTTGGATTGTCTTGTATGGTTTTCAAAGCTCTTTCCAATAATGCCATTCATTTTCAGATAGGTTTGGTTTGAAAATTTTGTCCAGATTGCTATATCTAGCATTAGTCTAAAGCCGTGTTTACACGGGCAATTGTGAAGCGATTTAGGCAAATCGATTTATATGAAGCGATGTAGTGGCGTGTTTACACGAGCGAGTTTGAAAGTGTGTCGGCGACCGGGAACCAGCAGCCTTAGTGGGGAGTCTGTAGCCGGTGAGTACTGCTATTTGTTTAGTTTACATACGTCGATTCACAATATGAATAACGACACCAATGTAGCGGCTACATTAATATCGCTTGGAATTTAGGGTTAATTTAATTAAATTTCATTATTTGAGTATGTAATTCTGTTAAATATGATCGCATTCAATAGATTTTGGCCTAATCGGTCCCTAACACTGCTGGGCACCAGCGATTAGTTACAGCTGAGCCTGTAGCCAGCGAGCACCACTATTTTACACTATCGCTGCCCGGGAACCAGCTGAATAGCTTCAATATAAACCACCTCGCGAGGTGGTTTACATGTACAGATTTATATGAATCGATTCAGCCCTAAAACGCCTCAGAGTCGCGTTTACACGACAAATGTGAATCGATCTAGGCAAGTCGTTTTATATGAGGCGTTTTAAATCGCCCGTGTAAACAGGGCTTAATGATTAGGAAGCAACAAGTATAAAGTTTTAAGTCATGCAACTGTTAGTATAAGAAAACGTTAACCGTTTGGTAGTTACAGAATTTAACAGAAATAATTGGCGTTCCTGTGTTAGTTGAGGAAAGAGGCACTACTACATTAACTAGTCACTAGTGCTAGTGTCCAGTCACCAGTGTCACTGACACGCACACTGACACTCAGGACAGTCACTGTCACAGTTTAATTTAAAGTTGATACCGATTTAAATAGTTTTTGTGAGAATTTATCGAACATTGGCTGAAAAACAGAGTATGTTATGATTTTAAATATATCTTAAAGTGCGTGGATATTAAAGCATAACAGTCCTTACCTCAAGAAAGCATCAGAAAGGGGTCAAATAGATTAATCACGGTATGGTTCAATCACAGACGCAAAGACTCAGCCATGTTCTGCGATAAGGGTTTCCCTTTGACGTCATTTGTTACGGTAGAATGAAAGTGAGGCTACTTGGATTTCCCCCCGATCGGTTTTTTGTACGTGTGTTGCTCTAACATGGCCATGAGCCTCCAACTGCGAAGCAGAATTTGTCTTAACCATGTATTCAAATGATGTTTTCGACTTCCACAATTTTCAATTTACTACTTGAACGTAGGCTTACTAGTTACGAATCTCATGAGTAATGTATGAACTCGCCACGACTCTCGGCTGTCATTCAATGCATGGATCTGCTATTCGACTGGGACCGGAAATGGGTTCACATACCGATGATTCGGATGTGTGTAGCTCCATCCGTTCCATCCGTAAATCTTGCAGATAGAAAGGGCCCAGTCGAATGCCCCATAGCCATGTGGCGTTCTCTGTGGCGGAGTGGTTAGAGTGTCTGACATTTTTCTAGGTCAGACTCCTAATCTGAGGGTCGGCGGTTCGATTCCCCATGCCCCCAGCTCTGCCAATTTGGATTTCCACCGCTGTGTATAACTTACATCGTCATCAAAGGCCGGTTGCTCTCATACACATAAGTGGTGTGGGAGGTTCAAAATACCTTGGGTCGGTAAAAGTGTAGGCTCGGGATTTCTATCAGCAGTGGAATGAGGAAGACTAGTCGTCTATAGCCGTGTTCACACACATAACTTTAGGCCGAACTAGATGAGGCGAACTAGTGTCGTCTCCACACACGGAGCGGTTTAAGGAGGAAATCGATATCTGCGCATGAGCAAGTCCATACTAACCAGTGCCAGTTTCGGTTAGTCGACATCGCCACAAGAGAGTGTGGGTTCGACCTAGATATGTATGGACTGAATCGTATTGGTTTGGAACAGTCAAAACTTCTGCTGGGCAGTGAAAACCTACAAATAAATGATGAAAAAAATATCTGTGCACCTCTAGCCGGTTCATAGACCAAATTATATAATATGCGCTTTTGGTCGCCCGGAAAGTCAACAAACTCAGGTCTCGACTGCGTATGCGTGTGACGTCCTTAATCCAGCTCATCTAAGCCGCTACCCTTCACACTAGTAACTTGGGCCGACTTAAGCTATAGTTCGGTTCACCTGGACTACCTCGCGACATGGTTTACTTGAAGCGAACTAGATGAGGCGAACTAGCCCTAATTCGCTTCAGCGTAGCGTCCACACGGCGAATGTGAGCCAAACTAGACAAGGCGAACTAGTTGAGGCGACTTAACGCCCATGTGTGAACACGGCTTAAGACTGAAATTTCCCCTGCTTAAACAACTAATGGACCAAACAAAATAAAACAACAAAAAAACACGTAGAAACGTAGAAGAAACTGGATGTATATTCTGCTCGTCACCGGACGGAATACTATGGTATAACTGCTATTATGCTATGGTATTTAGTAATGTATGAGCAAAATAACCTTCCTTTATTTGTTATTATTATAAGAACTACAAGCCGATCCGAATGCCGCCATGTGAACTAGTGTGGTGTTACTCCAAGTGTAATTGGTGTCCTTGGCCAGTATCACGTCAAGGGCAGTCGTTCTGAGTCACGAACAATAGACTACATCACCATTCCAGCCGCGTGGTGTATTGTGGGAGGTGTCAGAGCAAAACAAACCCGCGAGAAGCACATGGCACATGCTAATACACTGGGTGCAGTTATGAAATGTGCTAGTTTCAGCTCTTGTTTGAAACATAGAACACTAACTAAAAAATTATATATAATAAATTAAGATATTAATCTTTTATTTAGCATTTCATTTACATCAATATACTCAGCACATCTTATGCCATGTGCATTTAGATTTAGACAAATCTGCGCACTCAGACTAGTGTTAGAGCCAGAGTCAGTTTTCCTTATTTTATTCATGTTTTTATTTATATCCTATGGTTAATGACATATGTAGAAATAGAAGATGAGTATGGTTAATCAGATATTGGTTATATATTTCTTTGAAACAACTTTTTGTTGACACATTTGACATTTTAAAATTTAGAACAAGAATTACTTCTGGCTAATCGATCGTGATGTAAACATCAGCCTGTAAAGTGACTGAAATTGTATGTTTCTTAGCTTAAAATGCTTAATTATAGATAGTTGTGTCTTAAACATATTCATTATATTATTATATTGCATCTTACTGTCCATGTTTGTGCCAAATTGTTATGTATTTCTATTAATTTTGAATAAAATGGCAGTTTTTCCCTATGCGTATTGGCAAACTCAATGGCCGTACCCTTTGCTTTGCTCCCAATGCCGTTTTCAGCGCATGCGCAGTCAGAACCGTGATCTCGTCTATCTATTATGAATTGTCACAGAAATTATTGTAAGCGGAATAATATGTGTGTGTGTGTGTGTGTGTGTGTGTGTGTGTGTGTGTGTGTGTGTGTGTGTGTGTGTGTGTGTGTGTGTATATAAATTATGTATATAGGTTACCACATGGTGGAATGTTGTGTGACTATTATAATACAAACATACGAAAATTAGACAAATTGTAGTGAGTAAAAATCGTTGGGGGGCTTTCGAAAATTAACTTACGTTTTAAATTTTGCGGCTGTCATGTGGGACATATAGTGTAAAACCAGTCAAAGCAGTAACTTCATGTAGGCAACAACATGTTTTTGCATACAGGTTTTTGAAAGCCAAAATGCTGGTCAGGTTGGGGGGGGGGGGGGGGGGCATGAGGTGGAATTTCCACTGACCTTGCCAGACTGGTAATCTAATTCTAGATTGCCAGACTGGTAATGTAATTCTAGACTAGCTACTCAGATTCCCATGGACCAAACCTAGTATGGGTGTCACCTGGCGTGTATAGGCCCTATTAAAATTGCATAGCCCGATAATTGTGAGTTTCTGCAATAGTTTAGGAGATAACAATATTAGGTTAGTGGTTATACTTACAGTCTATCTTATTTGGGTTGATGTAAATTTGATTATACGTTATAGATGGCTAACTTTGAACATATTTGAAAAGAAAATATGCTAAGTTAATTTGAGCATGCATGTCGAATTGGTGGATCAATAATGGGCTTCATCAATAACATGTTATTCTAAGTTTACTTAATATTTTGATGCTTAGTGAGTCACCAATATTTACTTTGGATATGTAGCATAAAATTCAGGGAAGTGTTTTTGTTTCGAAACTATGATGCTTTCAATTTCATAGACCTATGCTTTCATTGGATTTAACTTTGCGATGCGCTATGAAATAGAAACTATATAGTTGCTAGCATTAGAGTAAAGATCAATAGTCGAGTTATTATGTATACATTTCAATTAGCAATCACGCATTACATTACTTCAATGGAAGCAGGAAGCGAAACGGTGTATATGTGCGTACATCAGCACATGTGTAGAATCAAACACTATGTTGAGAACTAGATGCCTTATATATTTTGTTTTATGAGTATATACATATACACACATACATGATACACATGTATGCACATGATGTTTCCCATTTCATTATCCCCAAGACATATCTAGAGAGAAAGCGAGATAATTATATACAATTCTCTCCCTCTCTCCCACTCTCTATATATATATAGAGAGAGAGACAGTGGGACTCTCTCTCTCTATATATATATATAGACAGAGAGAGAGAGACAGTGGGAGAGAGGGAGAGAATTGTATATAAGGCATCTAGTTGTTTGATTCCACACATGTGCTGATGTACGCACATGTACACCGTTTCGCTTCCTGCTTCCATTGAAGTAATGTAATGCGTGATTGCTAATTGAAATGTATACATAATAACTCGACTATCGATCTTTACTCTAATGCTAGCAACTATATAGTTTCTATATAGCTCCCACTGTCTCTCTCTCTCTCTCTCTATATATATATGAAGAGTTCAGGCACAAAACCATGTAAACACCAATCCAAATATTGGGTTTAAATAAAAGAATTTTACCTGAAAATAATGTTAAAGCTCAGTAATTCCACTTTTCCTATTATCTCATGGTTATGGGGCAATATACAAAACAGTAGGAATATAACAATATATACTTTTTGAAGGTTTGATTCCAATGTTTCTCTCCACTTTTTGGATTGATGTTTACGTGGTTCTGCGCCTGAACTCTTCATATATAAATATATATATATATATATATATATATATATATATATATATATATATATATAAAGAGAGAGGGGCTAGTGTGCTATATATCACAAATATGTATATGCCATCTTATTAATGCATCTGGTATCAAAACTTCTTATTTTGTTTCATTTGTTGTAATGATAGAAATGGAACAGGTGGTTTTCTTTTCAAATATAATAACCTACATCAAAACCGGCGGATTCTGATTAGTGTCCGTAATGTACGCGTTTTATTTATCATAGTGTTCAGTTAAGTAAACGGAGAGTGTGGCGGAGAGTGTGGCGGAGAGTGAACTGCCCGGCGAAGCAGACGGTACAGAAAAATGAGGTCGACTTCCCAGCCACGTGTCCCTCAGTCTATAGTTAGTCATTGTCGCTTTCAAAACAATTCCATATTTCGATATTTATTGGCATCCTTTAAAAGAAACATCCACACTACAGATACCGAACAGTATATAATTCAACTACCGTTTCGATGCAGTAGCCTTATTCGAAACACGTCAAAATACTTCTATATTGGCCTACAGAGGCGTCGCCTTAATTCATCGATGGATTGGTCGGCGCGCAGTTGGTGCAACGCCCCGGCCACCGCTTTCTGGCCCAGCCCTAGTTGTTGCCCAGTGTACTTCCAGTCAGACCAACATCCCCGTTCCCCACCGGCACACGAGTGCGCAAAACACAGCGCCAGCGTCTCCAGTGTGAGTTTTCTGACGTCACATTTACTGTTCCGGAGTGCTTGTCTGCTGGAGAGGTGTAGATCTACGCATCGGTGACGTGCCGCGATAAGCAGGTAGGTTAACATTGATTGTTGCATCGTTTAAGAGATCGTCATGCACCTGTGCCTATCACCACATACACATCTAGGGTAAGGCGTAGGTAGACTCTACGCCGTAGTCGTAGAGCCACGTGTGCTTAGGATGGGTGTGGGTCGTGGCCTACGTGCCGTTGGCAGAACAAAGATTAAAGGGTCTGGATATGGACTAGGAGTGAATGAGTGGGTGATTGGTTTGGGCTTCGTGTCCTAGTAACATATTGAGATTGAGTGGGTGATTGGTTTGGGCTTCGTGTCCTAGTAACATATTGAGTCATCTCAGGACTTGCGACGTGAAGTATGTATGGCGACTTTAGTACTGTCCCATTCGGCACAGTGGTACTACTGGTGCCATGCCGCGATATCCCACTCAGTCACATTATCATCACACTGGAGGCAACTAGTCTTAGTAATGTGAAGTGTCAAATAATTAAGTTCGCGCTAAGTAAGGTCCTATCAGATTTATAAGTCTTTGCTTTGGCGCATCCGGAGATTGACCACAACGAGATTAACCTGCCTCTCATATTTCACCTTGCAATCTGGTCTACGGACTAATAGTAATACATTCACGAACATTATACCAAGTATTACATGGCTATTCTATTTCTAGAATGTGAGTATTTTGTTAAGATAGGCCTATAGTGAGTGGTCATGGAAGAAATGTTGTAAAATTCCGGTCACCAGACCGTTCAGTTCATGATACATTGATAGGAGTATCCCACCACCACCAAGAAGTGCGAAGTAAAAATAGCTCATACTGACGCATGGCAACATTGTTTATTTGGGCTAACACAAACATGTGGATCGGATACCAGAGAGAGGGGAGAGAAGCACCTGGTGATACAGGGCCGTGACATACTCCGCATGTTATTGACCCCACGAACGGACTTTATCTGGCTCATGGGGTTAGCAGTCTAGTTTAAATGTTAATGTCACTGACATTAGTATGCAACAAAGACGTGAGTTTCCAAGTACACACATGTACACACTATATATATAAATTCGCACATATATAATGTGTGCATTATGTAATTTACAATATAGGCTGCATACAGGATGGAAGACCGAACGATCGTTTGCTAGACATTATAACAAGCGATTGGAAAAGCCAAGTGGCGTCGCACGGCGACTGCTACAACATTAAGGTCAAAAAAGGTGAGAACATACCATGGTCACAAACATATAAGGTTAACGAACGTTCCATACCACAAAACATAAACAAATAAAATGAAATATCAGGATAAAATGATATTACGTAAAGTCTCCCTAGCCTGCGGCTAGCCTGAGGCTATATACCGAGGTAAAATAGATTAGTTAGACGAATCTTACCTTGGTATAGATGATGGATAACTGTTGTTTTCCCGAGGTATAAGCCTCGGCTAGACGTGGGTTAGGGCCCACCCTCCACACCCTGCCATGTCTAGTCCCTTGCTTGTACCAAGGAAACATTAGTATTTAGAATTTTAGAGATCATTTTATCCTGAATTTGTAGGTAAAGATTGCTGTACCCGGATGTGCTTACCTCTCCCTCACCCACGTCTAGCCGAGGCTTATACCTCGGGAAAACAACAGTTATCCATCATCTATACCAAGGTAAGATTCGTCTAACTAATCTAATATATATATAATATATATATATATATATATATATATATATATATATATATATATATATCTGTCAATGCGTCCTTACGAATTGACGTATCATAGCCAACGTGAGCAGAATAGAGCAATCTATCGGCCCTTGCCTTACTAGATATATAAGAAATATGCTGCAAAATACAACGACAGTCTTCCAACATGGCGTCCTGCCGGTCTAGCATCCAGCGGCAATTGGCCTCAACTAGCTCATGTGGGTTTAACTTGGACACATACTTCTTGTCCTTAGTGTGACGTTTTAACGACCACTTACTTTCCAACTTGCGCTCGCGACTTGGCGTACGTTCAGTAGACGTTCCAGAAGACAAACGTGTGTGGCGATGATGTCGAGTCTTGGGTTTGGAAGCATTCCTTCCGCGTTCTGCCTTATCAGTCAGCTCCAGGGCGCGCACTTCCTCCTCCAAATGTCAAGTTTGCGAAGCCATTGTCGCCAGCCGCTTACGCCGTTCCAGGACACGGAGTCTGTCCTCTAATATACACTCCTCATCGCTGAACGCACCGTCGTCTAGCACACTAGCTGTCGGTGGAATCAGCTTCTCGACCGACACGTGCTCTGCCTTAACTGACTTATCCTTATCTGCCATAGCCGTCTTTCCACGCGTAGAGCGTCTAACTTGCGTTGCGTCGTTTCTCTTACGCTTCGCGTTAACTGGAGGCTGGCGCACAGAACCACATGGGCCACAATATGGGTCCGGCATGTGGCACCGGATATAATCTGACGGCAAGGCGGAGGCGAACCAGAGAAGAAAGGTGGTCCGGGCAACGACCGAGGTAGAAGTGGGGCCTGGTCCGGGCCCGGAAGACCGAGGCAGGGGAGGCACCGGGGTGCCACCTGATGGATTCGAACCCAACCGATAGCTTCTTATTTAACAATACCACCCAGAAACACCAGGGGGGGGGGGTCACTGCGCTCCATCTACACCGGCATATCCAGGATATATGCGCATGTATATATATATATACACACACGCGGAGACGGGGCTGCCCTCTATGGAAGATCTTCTGATCAAAAAGAATCTCCGGTGGACTGGACACCTCATGAGGATGTCATCAGACAGGCTACCAAAGCAGATCCTCTATTCTCAACTGTCTTCTGGGTACAGAAAGAGAGGGCACCCTCATCTCCGGTTCAAGGATACCATCAAGAGAAACCTGATGCTGAGAGACATTAAGACCGACTCTTGGACGCAACTCTCACAGCAGAGATCTAATTGGAGAGCGGCAGTCAAGTAATGAAAGCAGTCTTTGTAGCATCGCGACCGACAGCATGATGATGATGATATATATATATATATCTCTGCTCTCTAAAATGTATGTTGACTGTTACAGAACTCCCATTCGCAGGTACCACCACTATGTCAGAAGGAACCAGTCTAGTCTAGATACAGAGTGTTCCATGCAATAGGTATATCGGTGCCTTTTGTGGGTGGGTAGGGGTAGATTTACATTTAAGCAGTCTAAGTATTCATTGTGGAATAAATTTAGGTTGAAATCGCAGTGTGGCTACAGTGCTCCAATCTTACTACATTAAACCGCAAACGTTATTGGATCACCCCCCCCCCCCCCACCCTACCCCAACGTATATACATGTGCAAAGTGATCAACAAGCAGTACATATTCTGAATCTTATAAGAAGGGGGCACCATAAATGAATTGGGTTGAATGGTTCAGCGATAGGACTCCTGGGATACTTCACCGTTTATTAATTGGAGTAAATGTTAGGTAGTGCGTGTTTTGGGGAAACAGTACATATGGATAAGTCAAGCGTACCGAATTTGGTTGCTGACCTGGCGGACTGACTTAAAATAAACATGGAGTGGCATACCTTACCTTCACATTAATCTTCTTTGTAGGCGTACGTGGCTACTGCCACGCATACACCTATATGTTAGAATTGTTATCTATGGTTGTTTTTTTGTGTGTTTTTTTATATCAAGAAGAGAAACGATAAAGAATTTGCATAGAAAATTAACCTTCAGAAATCCTCACATCCAAGTTAACTATAAGACGTGAGAGTATACATTATTTGTATGAATCCGCATGTTCTTTCGTATATGTGTATAGAAAGAGCATGTATTGCTATACAAAGAAATGTCTCGAAAATAATATTTGTTATTCCATTTCTGGCACACTATCTTATTGGTATTTTCTACCTCATGGTGGCTAATTGTGATATATTAAATGCATTGCCATTGCTATTGTTCGAATGTCAAGCGTATTAGTAAAAAGAAAAAAAAGATTTTGAAAAAAGAACAAACTATTTGTCTCATAATTCTCTGTCGTTCTCAGCTTATTAAGGCACAATTATGGTATAGTATGTGCATACTTTTTTTTTTTTTTTTTTGGAAATATAGTTTATTCATTGAATAAAGTCTTTTGTCAGCGCCGTGGCACTGGTCTTCCAGCCATATGACAATACAGTTATTTACAATATATGCAGCTAGCCCAAATCAGCTGAAATAACAATATCAAACATTCAAAGACTTACATATGGTATAGTTTGTCAATTCACATACAAAAATAGCAGTTATATGTTGTATTCCTACACACTTGATACATACATGTGTATTGATTAGACATTTACATTACGGAGTGGTTAGGTGCATAGTTTTCCTTCATAGGTTTGTATGCCTACTATGTTGTGAATTGCAAAACTATCATGTTGTTGGAGTTAACATTTTGAGATGGAGTGAGTGTTAGTAGAATGGTTTGTTTATTCTGTTAGATAGAGTGTGGCTAGCTTATAGGGTTATGCTTAAAAGGTTAATACCTCAGGTGTGTTTTTTGACTATGAAGTAGTTTGAGTAAGTAGGTTGTTAGTAATGATGGGATAAACAATGCTTGGAGGATTGTATGTTTCAGTCATTTAGTAGTCTAGTACAGACTTTATTAGTGTCTATGTTTGTACAAAGACCCTATAATACCAAGCCAGCTCACTCAGCCTGTACTGTGTAATCAAAATGATCAAACCCACCACTTGGTGCACTGGCTGTTCCCCCGGCCAAACAGATGCCACAATATATGCACAAATGTATATATGAATGTGAAAGCTGTGTGACGATGGCGACGAGGACGACAATGATGTGTGCCTGTTGATAGCAATCCGATATTGATGTGTATTCACGCTTACCCACCTCATGCATGATATAACCGTATGTGTTTACATGTGAAACACCAACCAGCAGCTGGGTCGATCAAACCCACCACAAGGTGGCACCGCAAAATTTACATCACATGGGAGAGATAGGGAGTGAGCCGTCCCAGTACCACAGGGCCCCCGGTCTATAGCAATACTACCAGACTGACACACCTTTCCGAATTTGCTGGGCAAATAATTTGTACGGTGGATAACTTGGTTTGTTGGCAGCAGGCAAAGGAGCGCGTGGGGTGATCACTTGATCACAATAGCGCTTTGTACGTGTTCCTACTGAATTTCAATGTGTTATAAATACGCCTTGCTCACAGTGACATGATTTAACAGAATGGCAAAATCAAACAAACAAAACTTGTCACGTACAAAACCATTAGGACATTTTCACTAGACTGGGCTGTTACTTATAATGACATTGGTATTCATGGCATGTAGGCCTAAACATAGACCTAGTCCCAAATACTGAAACTGTTATGTATTTCCTAACCTAATCCTCGCTATATGTATGTTCAATTTAATAGAACCTGTTACTGCTAAAGTCTGCAGTGTCAGAATTCTTATATGCACACCAACATTAATTTGATCACCTCAAATATTTCCCATGTTAACCATTTATAATATATTGGGTCACCACGTAAGGAGCAGAGCCACGAGAGAAATCCTTAAAGATATTTTATTCTAAAAGTAAGAATCTATCAAGAGAAGGATTTTTCTTATTGAGAGAGGTATGTGGGCCATGGGACCAGTCGAACAAGAGGCATCTGTGGAGAAGGCCACGGGACCAGTGTTGCAGTGCCTTTGTTCTCAGTGTGTATTTGTGGCGCCATCTGGTATTTGTGGCGCCATCTGGTAAGAAAACGAAGGGATCAAGCTATTATATAATTGGTAAAATATTCAGATTCCATTAACACATTTTTTTATTTAAAAAGAAAAAGCACAAACATAAAAGAAAAAGTTGTTGGAAATCACCGGGTGCAAAGGGTTTTTTTATTATTTATATATCATGCTTATGATGAGTTTGCCTTGGTGGTAGCATGGTAGATAAAGGATTCACCCTGTACTCGCAGTAAGTACAGGGTGAATCTTTTATCTAATAGCATGGTAGTTTGACTCAGAACTCTTTAAAACAGTCAACACTCAACAGTCAACGGATAAAATGCTTTAGCTTCACGCAAGGAGAGCTGACCTTGTCTCGGCAATTCATCAAATAAATGGATGAACTTCGTGAAAATTATTATTGATATTAACACGTAAGAACACTACAGCTTTGGCTTTTATGAAAGTACCAACAGGCAACACCCGCCACAAACCAATAACCAGTAAGTCAATTTATATTTCCATATCGTAATCATACTAACCTACTTTCCCAGTTAAGTTAGTTGGTTTATTTTGTTGTACTTATCAACTTTCAATAGGCCACACTCAGAGGTTGATCTTTCTCACGTAATGTGTCATCCTATACTAGTATAGTAGTAATACTAATACAGCTACTGGTATTAGCAAGGATACATTAATTAACGGTTCCTTCAAATCGAAAATACCCGTTAATTCGAAGTCAATTAGTATACACTTGCAGTCTCTGCAATGATATTAATATACTATCACTCGTGTCAGTACCACCCACCAATAATCTACATGTATGTTGATATAAATTAGGAGAGCAGAAAATATCTTTTTCTCTCTAACTGACCTGTGTTGCTGGTGTATTAAATTAGTATATTTGTTCATTCATCTATTGAAATTAGACAATATAGGTAGGATATGCATGCCTGAACCACATCCGTAAAAGATTCACCGCTGACAGTGTCTGGCTCAGGTTCAGATTGTCCCAGAAACAGGGCTGCGGTAGTAGGCCTAATAGCCTAACTAGGACTACCCACCCGTTGGCATTTCTTAATATAGCCTACTTACAGATTATATGAAGAGTGCAAAGTTCTATGGACGTCCGGTCCTTAAGTTTAAAAGTAAAATCGTGCTTAAGCCCAATAGAAATATTTGCCAATTAGCTGGGGTTTTAATTATTCTTTCTTTTTGTACCTTCGCACCTGGACTGGCCTCCTCCCCCCCCCCCCCCCCCCCCCCCCAACCAAATGTGACCTTTCAGAGCTATTGCCAAAGCAGTCTCATATTGTAAACGGCGTGAAGCGGCTGTCTAAACCGAAGGTCACCAATCGCCAATCTGATTGATGAACTAATGTCAAACTGTTAATAATCACCTACAAGATATCGAAGTTGTTTTTATTGTACAGCAGTGTATTAACTTAATTTAAAATGTATCATATTTTTTATTTATCTTTCACTTTCAAGTAAATTTAGAACAACATGTGTTTTAATATTTGCTATGTACATTTAATTTTACAAAAATTGAAATTTCTTGTCCAGATTTCTATTTCCAGAGTGAAAATTTGGTGGGAAAATTGAAATGACCAAAATTGCTTTGTTTGCCTAAGCTTGTCTGGATTGTCGAGTGTTGTTAACCAAGTAGTGTACGGCTCAGATCATGGGTACTGAAAGTGTTACACTATAGCCATAAAATAAAAGTGCCAACAGGGTCATAAAAGTACATGCACTGTGTTGGGTGGAATATCTCCTGAGGAATGAGTTATAATTTAGAGCATGAAAGTTTGTATTTTGACTTTGTACTATTCACATGTTGCAAAATAAGGGTAAAAACATGCATCATTAATGGTTACACATGAAAATCGGACACGGCAGGTTATGTACAGAAGTGAAAACCTACGACGTTAATGAGCTGGCTAAAAAAAAAAAACACTAAATGATACAACAATCTGTCAGTAAAACAAACCCCTTTTTAACTCATTAATGTGGAAATATAATTTTTATTGTCATTCTTTTTGGCAAGAGCTTTGTACACATATACTCTTCGTAAGTCCAAAATTAGGACACGGTAGGTTATGTACAGAAGTGAAAACTTGCTACGTTAATAAGCTGGCTAAAAGACAACACACTGAACGATACAAGAATCTGTCAGTAAAACAAACACCTTTTTAACTCATTAATGTGGAAATTTAATTTTTATTGAGTGGCCTTATAATAGAAAAACAGTGTGAAAAGAGTAAGTGATCCCGTGTAACAAATGAGTGCTATTTTTAGCTCATTTTAAAACAAAGTTTTGTCCCTAGCTACAATTGTACAGCACTGCAGCCATAATGTCTGCTTTCTCTAGCCTATTAATTAGCAGGGGGGCATGTCAAAATGTTGAAACTGTGGACCATTTACTGGTTGGATGAATATTAAATGGGCAGGTACTGAATGGACCCATGATTAGAGCCTTACACAGAAGCATGTCAGGTGGCATCGGACGATCGGAAGCATTTAATTCCTTCCTCATTTATCATATCACCATCTAGGCCTATTCATCTGATTTAACTTTCCAACACGCTATGGTCCACCCACTGTGATGATACGCAAACAATTCCTGAAGTGTGTAATTTAGTGAGTCGAAGTAATGACTGCTTATGTATGTTGCACTTGAGAAATAAGTGAGATTTTGTTTTTGTTTTAATATCACAACTTATATTGTTTTGATGGCATATCCGATCAGCTTAAATGTGATCTCTCACACTTGTAGTCTCGAAGTCCAACTCTATGATGTTTATTTGTTGGCGCTTAACGTCCTACCAACATCACAGGACATATCAGGATGGCTACTGACTAGGGACAGTGCACACTCAGGGAAACTTTATAGTCTTGCCCCACTTGGTGACTTGGCCACCAAAACCATGACCCGATGTCACACTCTGTCACATTATCCTGATACTGAGAAAACCAGTCCTTGCTTTATTCCATTAATGCCAAGCAACAGCTAGGTTAGGTATCAACAAGTATCAATTCAGTAAATCATTGGTTTGATCGGTCGGGTCCACGACCTCCTGCACGACCAAGACTATAAAAGGCCTATATCATATGTAAACATTATTCTGTTCCACATACCGGAGTAAAGCGCTGCCATCTCCGACTACGATATTGGTACCGTATATATATATATATATGTGAATCGACCTACACTGAGTAGGCCAACATAGTATTTGCAGACATTGTCCTGAATCACAACTTACACAACCACCACTGTACACAATTACGCTTGAATAGTGACACATCTCTATCTCTCACACCGGACGCGATGGCCAATTGGTAGAGCACTAGATCCTGTGCAGAAAGTCGGGAGTTCGAATCCCAGCAGAGTCAAGCCAATGACTTATCAAATTGATGTTTGTCACTACCTAGCCTGGCGCTCGGCATTAATAGGATAGGACAAGGAATGGTTGCCACAGTATCAGGATAAGGTGACTGTGTGGGATATCGGGTCATGGTTCCGGCAGCCTGGTCTCCCAGTGGGGCAGCACTATGAAGTCATCATGAGTGTGCACTGTCACAAGTCGGTGCCCGTCCTGATTGTTGTACTAGTAATAATTTCCATTATGCTATTCTCTGTATATTATAATATTTGTCATGAAAAATAATCAAAAATAACAAAAAATTACAAAAATAAAGAAAATTCCCCAAAAATGGGGGGGGGGGGGGGAGGGAAAGGTAAAACGAGGGAGGGAATTGAAAACGTTTTCAAATTCCCCTGGGAGGAATTTGAAAACGCTTTCAAGTTCCTGGGGGGGAACTTGAATATGGGGGGGAATTTGAAATCTTTACACCGGTATACCTCATGGCGACGGGGACCGTACTCCGACAAATGCTCTCCAAGCACAACTCTGCTTAGTTTTTATGTTTATATAACCAGATATGTGGGGGGGGGGGGGCGAGAGTTGTAGACTCACTGCACCTGAACTGGCCAGGGAGAGGATTGAGGTCAGGGTGGGGGTGGGGTGGGAGGTCTAGGGCTGGGCTTGTAGCTAGCAGCTGTTGGTTTGGAAATGGATGGGTGAGTAGAGAGAAGGGAGAGTAAAACTGATGTATTTTCAATTTTCTTTAGAGTAGTTCAAACAGGAAATATATTTGCTTTAATGTGAAATATATGTACAATTACATTGCATAATTCACCAAGTGGAAAAGTTCAGTACTAAGCATGCACCACACTGTGGCACAAATTGGTCGTAATGCGTAGCATTACGTTTGATGCGAGGAGAGGAAGAGACCCTCCCCCGCCCCGTGCTGTCGCGCTGCTTTCCCACCTCGGCCGACGCCCGCCCGCCGCCTCCTCCCCCCGCCCCCCTGCCGCGCAGCACTCGCGCCTCACCCGACGCCCGCTGCTCGCCACCTCTCGCCCTCCCCCGGGCCGGCAGCATTCACACCTCACCCACTGCCGCCCGTCCCTTCCCCTTATAAGGTCGCCCGCCGGCCTCCCTCAGGCACTCGCCCTCCTGCCGCCTTCCAGCTCTCTACCCTTTTTCTTTGGGCCTACCTCCACCTCGGACCGCTGCTACACCATGCCTCGAGGAAAAGGCAACGGACGTAAGGGCTCCCGGGCGGCCGCCCGCGGCACCCCGCCTTCAACCCCGCGGCGGGACGAGTCCCGGGCCTCCGCATCGGCGTCGCCCTCGGACCCCACCTCGGGCGCCGAGACCGCGGCCATACTTGAGGCGCTCCAGCGTCGCCGACTCGAGCAGCGTCAGACTACCGCCGATCTCCACGCTCGGATCGACGGCCTGGAGGCCGGAGGGGCTCCGCCCGTCCCCGAGGCGACCTCCCCTGCGCCCAGACGCCAGGCCGCCGACACTGCCGCCACCGCCCGTCCACCTCGGGCGCGCGCTCCGGCCGGGGCCCGGCCCCCGCCGCCGCCTCCGGCGCCCCTGCCGGGGGCCGCCCACCCCCAGTATGAGCGCTACCATCACCTCGGGACCCAGGCCCCAGCTCCCCCGTCGCCGGCCTACCACGAGGAGCCCACGCACCACACCCCGGCGTCCGCGGCCGACGCCGTCCGGGAAATACTTGCCTCCTCCGAGGCGTGGCACTCGGTCAGGCGGCGAGGGATCCCGGTCGAGTATATCTTCCCATCGGACCTGGTAGAGAGGGGGCCTGAGAGGAAGTCGGTGAAGAGGGAGGAGGCAACCAAGGACGAATATAGCCTCGCCCTTCTCACCCTGATCGACCACCCCGACTTCCCGGCCCACTCCTTCCAGGGCCTACATCACCACCGTCCGCCGCTACTCCGAGACGGTGTTCACATGGATAGCGGACGGGAGGCTCCCCCAGGGGTGGCACGACCCGGTCGCCCTCGACCTCCTGAGGGTCCAGACCCTCACCCTCCCCGCCCCTCAGGCCGCCCCAGCAGCAGCGGTCCCCCGAGGTGACGACCCTCCCCGAGGCACACACCTGCCCCGAGCCCACGTCGACGCCCACACCGCCTACGATAGGCACACCCATGGGGCCCCCTGCCCGGCCTGGAACCGCGACCCCGCCTCGTGCGATCAGGCCCCTGTCGGAGAGGCCCACGGCGAGGCGGGGGACAGGCGCCGTCACATATGCGCCTACTGCGCAAAAGTGAGGCGCATTCTGACTATGCACTGCGAGGCCGGATGCATGACCAAACAAGCCCGTGAGCGCCAGACCCCCCCCCCCCGCCTCGGCGGATTTTTGATCCGCCGGCCTCCCCCCGGCCGGCCCGGGGGGCCCTTCCCGGCGCCTCACCCTCACCACTGCCGACAGCCCCGCGACCTCCACCGACAACCTCCCAGCAACTACCGATCGCAGCGCCGCCCAGTCCCAGCCGGGGATCATCACCTCAGGCCTCACGCCTCGGACCACATCCCAGCCCAGCCTCACGAGGAACCCTCTGCCGCCGACCCTCACGACACCGCCTTCAACAACCCACCCGCCCAGACCCCGACCACCACCCCACCCAGCCCTGAGGACTTCGCTGCCCCCCTGCTCGACCCTCGTCGGACCTCCTCACCGGATCCCGCCAAGGAGCGGGCCTCCTCCCTTTTGGCCGCCCGCTCCATGGCGACGCAGGCCCCGGACACTCGCCGCCCCCCGAGGGAACCTGACCCCTGACGCGGTCCGCCTCTATACCGGCCCACCCCACATGCTCCGCCCTGTCGACCCCCCTCGGGCGTGCCGCGAGCCCTCTCCGCCTTTTTTGGTGGAGGGCTCCTCGGCACCCCCTCCCTCATCTACTGACACTCAACTATAACCTTCATTCACCTGTACTTTGCTCCTCATGAGCCCTTTCTACCTTATCTCCATTTATTGATTTACCTTACATTGCTCCTTATGAGTTCCTTACATTGCTCCTCTTTACACTGCTCCTCATGAGCCCCTTCTACCTTTCTCCATTGATTGATTTACCTTACATTGCTCCTTATGAGTTCTTTACCTGCTCCTCCTGAGCCTCTCCCTCTGTATGCTCTGTTTGTTGGAGGCGTAAATAAACGCCTTACTTCCACCCCCGCCTTGCCTTCTTCCTTTTCGCGCATCAGAACTATTCCGTTCCGAGTTTGTTTGTTTTCCCGGTGTGGCTTTTTCAGCCGTGTGCCTTGTTCAGCCGTGTGCATAGACTCAAACTCAAGGCATTGTCAATGGTCGTGAGCAATCTTCATAGAGAAAATACAGAAAAAGTGAAATATCTCTGAAACCACACCACCTATTAACAAATCGCTTGGTACACATATAGAAAACATCTTTACCGAAAAGATTATAGTACATTTATAAGGTTAGTGTTCTTGATTTCTATTAATTTTGAATAAAACTAATGTTGTGCACTGCGCGTACCTTGAGTTTGAGTTTATGAACACGGCACACGGCTGAAAACGCCACACCGGCAAGGTATACCGGCCGACTTTAAAGTTGCATGGTCCGAGGAAATATAATTTTGTCAAAATTAAAACAACTACTTACATTTGACCCTATATATCCAACTTAGATACTGGTGTATTAGCTAATGATATGGGACAGCATATACAGAATAACCAGTGAATTTAGAACCTTACCCCATTGGACACTCACTTTGAAACACCCATTATGCAGGGAGACCATTAACCAATTGGGCCAATCTCGTGACCTCATTAGCCTCCCCCCAACCAAAGCTAGTTCGACTCAGATTTGCCGTGTGAATGCACGGCTGAGGCGTTTTAGGGCTGAATCGATTCATATAAATCGTTTATTGTAAAACGCTTCGCGAGGTGGTCTACAGGAACCGATCTATGTTGAAACGTTTTATCTTGCCCGTGTGAATGCATATGAAGCGATTTATGACGTCACACGCATGCGCAGTCGAGACCTTGGTTTGTTGACTTTCTGGTCGATCAAAAGCGCATATTATATAATTTAGTCTATGAAACCACTAGCTGCGCACATATATTTTTTTTATCATTTATTTTTAGGGTTTCACTGCCCAGCAGAAGTTTTGACTGTTCCAAACCAATATGATTCAGTGCTTACATATCTAGGTCGAACCCACACTCTCTCGGCTGTCGTCGACGAACCCAAACTGGCGCTGGTTAGTCTGGACTTGCTCATGCACAGATATCCACTTCCGCCTTAAACCGCTCTAAGTACTGCCTGTGTGAATACGACACACTTTGAAACTCAGCCCGTGTGAATGCGCGCATAGATCGCTTAATATAAATCGCCTTCTGTAGATCGCTTTAGATTTTGCCCGTGTGAATACAGCTATAGTAGGCCTACTGTGCAGGGTCATAGAGGGGAAGGGGAAATGAGGTGAATGTTGCCCCTCCCCTCCATGTTGGATATTCAATGCTCTTTGGTCAAGTCTATAAATATAATTAATCAATTTGGGTAATTGAAATTTTGAAATTTGTCAATTAAAATTGCATCTGCCATCAGAACTATGCATGGTATGAGGGAGGATGAGACATATGGATGACATAACAGTAAATAATAACAGAACAATAATATGTACATGAGAAATGCAAATTCATTATGGGGCTGTCACATTACGATGCATCGCGCAAAGATACGGTGACATATGTGATTTTTTGTCACTGCGTTGGGATACGTCGTTATGCGGTAGGCACGCATGTGGCTAATGTACGTCTGCGTACATTGACATCAATGTTCGGCAATATACGGCGGAGCGCGTCAGAGGGTCGCCAAAGTTTTGTGCATGCACAAAAGTTTTGACATACGACAACGCATGGGTGCTTATATTATGCCTACATTAGGCATACGTCGAGATACATTGGCACGCGTTAGAGGAACATTGTTCTTACGTTGTCCTACGTTGACTTTTGTTCCTCTGACGGAGAGCGTTCAGTCGCGCATTGGCAATGTAACGCCAACGTATGACGAAGTTGTTCTAACGTATGCATAGCGTATGGCCGACATGCGGTTGGCATTTCTCCACCATGTCTTGATGTATTTGACATATAGGGCGTGCGTCTGGCGCTCGCTTAATGTATATAACGTTCCCCAGCATGCCATGAGCGTTTTGCGGGTGGGTCGGGTGCCCCCCGCACGTTAGCCTGTGTTACTCACGCGTTACGCCAACGTCGCGCGCCCTGGATGCACGCTGGCGCAACGCCGAAATGCGCTGGACTGTCGTTGGACATGTATCGCTCATGCACTGGCACTACACTCTCATACGTTGTGCAACACGTTTAACATTCGCTAGCGGAACGTTGGGAGCACGTTATACCAACGCTAGGTAAACACCACACGCGCGAGAGGCACGTTAGCCACACATTGTGCCAACCTTTTTTTTTGTTTTTGTTCTCATGCGTCGACATACGCTACCACTATGTCGGACCGACACTATGCTTACGTCCACTACGTTGCGCTGACGTCCAACTTACCCCCCCCCCCCCCGAAAAGTTTGATGCATCTCGACATAAAAAAGTGATTTTACGCATTGATGGATCGCTTGCGGGATGCGCTGTAATGTGCATTAGCTAATATAAAATATTTGAACTTTCAAATGCAGATATCTCACTTAAATTTTGAAATATTTTTTTAATTCGAAAAGAATATTGCTTCTGATTCATTGGAGCTTCAAGTGTAATTATAATTTTAATGTGTGGACCCTTTTTGAAAATAAGGTGCATGTGTGAACGGGGCTATATATATATATATATGTATATATATATTAGTATTGGCCGATCAATATTTAATTTTTTTTGGTCCACCAAAACATACCTTGTATATACATTGGCATATATACTAGTGCATATATAAAATGTACTTACTGCGTTCCCAGAATGTTCACAACCCAAAGAGAAATACCTACCTACAGCTCTGTCAGGTTCCAGGATTACTAGGTCATCTCACATCACGAGGTCATCGCGAGATGACCATTTGGGTCATAGCCACAGGACTTTGTTGTTGTTGTTGATGGGTGTATTTATGCTGCCCAAAACGGTTAAGTATAAAGCCTTATTTTCACTGCTAGACAGTAATAGTCTTGTACCTCCCCTTCCTTTTATCACTTTCAGTTGTTGTGTAGCTAACTACTGCATGCATCATTTCTCTGTTTGTAAGCATTCTCCCACATCCCCCAAACCTCTGTGAGTTTTTTCGTTCTACAATCGGATAATTGTTTGGTTACCAATAGTTAATTTCTCTGAATGTCTTCACCTTGCTGTGTCAGTGGTCATTAGGTTTTGATTTTAAGTTTAAAGTTGACCTTTTGTATGTATCATAACTAGCATCTATACCATCATACCTAGCATCTAGACCCTCTAAAAGTTTGCTTGAATTATCAGTATATCTTTGGCAAGCTTGTCGAAATTATTGTGGGTTCTTTCAGCTCAAATTGCTCCAAAATTAGCCATTTTTCATCAAATTTACTCAGGACTAATGAATAGTAGGATATAATGGTTAACCTAAGATATTTATCTCAAATATAACTAACAAATTCAAATGCCATCGGACCATGCAACTTTAAAGGGACCAGATATAGGTCGCTGGCGACGGGAACCGTACTCCGACAAATGCTCTCCAAGTACAACCTTGTTTAGTTTTTATGTTTAAAGAACCAAATATGTGTGGGGAGAGTAGGGGACCCACTTCACCACCAGAAGTGGGTCAGTTCTGAGGCTGGGACTAGCTGGCAGATGTTGTTTTAAAAATGGCTGGGTGAGTGGAGATAAGGGAGAGTAAAACTGGGGTATTTTCAATCTTCTTTAGAGTAGTTCAATCAGGAAATATATTTGTGTAATGTAAAATAAATGTTAGTACAATTACATTGCATAATTCAATGAGAAACAGATATAGATGAAAAACGTTTTTTTGTTGTTGAATGTAAAAATGTTCTGGAGTGTATGGGGTTTGAACCCACACCACCAAACAACTTCAGATTACAAGTTCAACACTCTAACTACTAGGCCACAGACACTTCAGGCAATTTGTGTATAGGACGTCACATATACAAGGTGTGTGTGTGTGTATGTATGTTTGTTTTGTTTGTTGTTGTTGTTTTACGTCCTAGCAACATCTAAGGTCATATCAGGATGGGTACCGACTTGTGACAGTGTGCAGTCATGGCAACTCTATAGTGCTGCCCCACAGGAAACCAAGGCCGCCAGCACCATGACCTGATATCCCACTCAGTCACATTATCATGACACTGAGCCAACCAGTCCTTGTCCTATCCTAATAATGCCGAGTGCCAGACTAGGAAGCAACAAGTATCATTGTAAATGTATGTTTTGCATGCATCCGTTTGAAATTTGTCAGTTAAGCTGCAAACACACTGGACGTGTTTCTGGTGCAGGCATCAAGCATTGCGCATGCGTCAAAAATAAAAATGTATGTAATGAAGAGAAGCCAAACTCATACATACATTTAGATTTTTGATGCACGCGCGACACAAAACATACATTTACATATATACATGACCAGACGGGATGGCCGAATGAGCTAGAGCGTCCGTCTCCCGTGTTGCCAGATCGTGGGGTCATGGGTTTGAATCCTGGTCGAGTCAAACCAATGACTTTAAAATTGATACTTGTTGCTTCCTAGTCTGGCACTTGGCATTATTTAGGACTGGTTGGCTCAGTCTCAGGATAATGTGACTGAGTGGGATATGAGGTCATGGTGTAGATAAAGGATTCACCCGGTACTCACAGTACACGGGTGAATACCAACCCTATATAAAAACGGTCGAAAAAGTGGGTTAATGAAATGAGAGCCTAATTTCACAATCTAAGAAGCAACATTTATTCTTTGTAGATGTCTTCATATTTCCCCGCTACCTTTGAGTTGAAAAATATAATATAATAACTAGTTTAATACAATTTAAAATTGAAATCGACGGCGTTCTATGGCCGCCATCTTGTCTTTTTGCATTCTCTCCCATTTCACCAAATCTGTGCCAATATACGTAGGCCATTTGATCCTGGAACCACAGTTTCTAGTCCCTGTCCCATACTAAAGCTATTTTCGCCTATATTTACACTACGTTGTCGTTCACCCGTGCTACAAGTACCGGGTGAATCTTTTATCTAGTCATCGTGCTGGTGGCCTGGTATTCCAGTGGGGCAGCACTATAAAGTAGCCATGAGTGCGCACTGTCACAAGTCGGTACCCGTCCTGATATGACCTTAGATGTTGCTAGGATGTAAAACAACAACAAACAAAACAAACCTACACACACACATACATACATACACATACACACACACATTGTATATATGTGACAAATAGCCTGAACTGAGAGTTATATTCATGTGTGGTCTGTGTGGCCTTGTGGTTAGAGTGTTGGACTTGTAATCTGAAGTTGTTTGGTGGTGTAGGTTTGAACCCCATACACTCCAGAACTTTTTTTACATTCAACAACAAAAAAACTTTTTCATCTATATCTGTTTCTTATTGAATTATGCAATGTAATTGTACTAACATATATTTTACATTACACAAATATATATTTCCTGATTGAACTACTCTAAAGAAGATTGAAAATACCTCAGTTTTAGCCTCCCTTCTCTCCACTCACCCAGCCATTGTCGCAACAATCTAGGTCACTCTACTGTACACCACCAAGTGGAAAAGTTCAGTACTAAGCATGCACCACCCCTGTGGCACAAATCTGAACTATTCCGAGTTCGTTTGTTTTCCCGACGAGGTATATATAGAGGGGGTGTAATGACATCACAAGACAACTTCCGGTGGCCATATTGGATGACATACAGAAGGCTTGCAACTGCCTACACTGTGCTCATTTACTGATTTGTTGGTTTATTTGTCACTGTTTTGAGCAGTTTGGTCTCAGAAGTTGTTGCTAAATTGCTGTAAGTAAGCAAATTGGATGTAAACTGTGCAGAACCTCCCATAACACAAGAAAACTCTGTTTTACTTCATCTGCATGCATTCACAACATGGCTAGGGAGGGTGCTCGTAATCCAAGATGGCAGCCCGCTGACCGCTGATTGCTAAGTAATGATGTCACGTGCACTCCCTCTATAGTCCCTTTAAACTCACTTTACATCATCCATGCATCACAGCTCCTGTCCACTCATTACAGCTCACAACCGTGGACACTGCAAGTCGCCCAAGCAACACTGCCAGCCCTCATAACACATGTTACCCAGTTCATGTTATAGGGCACCTGAATAAATATAGAAGCAATTCACCTGGCTGCATCCGACCACATGGGGTTCGTGGTTCATTGAGCTGCACGCCATTCCATCTTCTGAACCACGCCCCCCCCACATTCCTACCAGCGTGAGGGCTTTGTCCTAGACTTCTAATCCCAAGGTGTATACACGGCGAACTAGTTAGAGTTAGCTGCAAAGAAACTCCTGGCCTATCTAAAGGCTTGTTTACACGGGCAATTGTGAAGCGAATTAGACAAAGCGATTCATATGAAGCGAAGTAGCGGCGCGTTTACACGAAGCGAGTTTGAAAGTGTTTCGGCGCCGGGAACCAGCAGCCTTAGTTCTGCCTGTAGCCGGCGAGCACTGCTATTTGTTTACTTTACACTCGGCGATTCGACGCCGATGCAGCTGCTACGTTAATATCGCTTGTAATTTAGGGTTAATTTAATTAAATTTCATTATTTGAGTATGTAATTCTGTTAAATATGATCGCATTTAATAGATTTTGGCCTAATCGGGCCCTAACACTGCCGGGTACCAGCGATTAGTTACTGCTCCATCTGTAGCCGGCAAGCACTACTATTTTATACTATCGCCGCCCGGGAACCAGCTGAATCGCTTCATATAAACCACCTCGCAAGGTGGATTACATAAAGTGAATCATATGAAGCGAATCAGCCCTAATCCGCCCCAGAGTCCTGTTTACACGGCGAATGTGAGGCGAACTAGGCAAGGCGATTTATATGAAGCGATTTAACTCTCCCGTGTAAACACGGCTTAACTGAGCCAGGTTGGGTGATCGGAAAACCTTAGCGTGCATTGTATTACAATTATTTGTTAGACCAGAGTAGTTAGCTTATTATCAGAATAATGTGAGTATGTGGGAAATCGGATCATAGTGCTGACGATCTTGTCTCCCAGTGGGACAGTACTATAATTAAAGTCGCCATGAATGCACACTGTCATAGTTAAGTCGGTATCCGTCTTTTTTTTTTCTTTTTTTTTTTTTTTTTTTGTCCAATAGTTGTTTAAGCATGGAAAATTTCAGTTGGTCTTCCTCATTCCACTGCTCCTTGCCCTATCCTAATAATGCCGTGCACCTGGCTAGGAAGCGACAAGTATCAATTTTTAAGTCATTGGTTTGACTCGACCAGGGTTTGAACCCACGACCTACCAAACATGGGATACGGGCTCTCTAACTCATTCGGCCATCCCATCTGATATGACATTAGCTTTTGCCATTACGTAAAACCCCAACAAACAAACACAAACCAACTCTTAGGTTAGGATGCATTGAGCGCACGACCAAAGTGAAGTGTTTCGAATGCTTTATTCTAGCTTATATTGCCACCTCATACCTAAATTAGTAAATAGTGAAATGAATAAACTAATTAATTTATTGATTGTCTTTATTCTACAACAAATGCCTGATTAGAATATATAATCTCCCCAGTTTCGGTATTAAGCTACTATGATGTATTAGTACAAGGTGTCTGGATGTTAGCTACTCACTTAAAGGTGGATGGTGCTCAGAGGCTCACAGCTGTTGGCCCCAGTCGCTATCAGCGGGGGCGGGCGTGGCAGCACTTTGCACTTAGCACTCTGCCTACTCGATGTGCACATCAATAAAACATCCACCGTAGAAGCAGAGCTAACGTCATTAGCAAGCTGCGGGAACCTGCTTTATTTTATGTTTATGGGTAGGTTAGTTTTGTTCCTATTAGATTTCTTTTCCTTTTTTCCGAATGTGATTTTTTTCTTACATTAAGGGAGAGAAGGAATTCCATGCTTTCGCGTGCAGCACAAGAAGCAATTTCGGTATGGCATTCTAAAACCTGGCTGGAATATTGGCGAATGCAAACCCAAAACTGGGCTAAGATGGTAAAGATTTAATTCATTATGTTAGCACATGGGTATAGGCCTGACTGTTTGGTATCACTCTTTGGGAGTCTGGTTATTTGTTTAATATACATTTAGCTAGATGTAGCAAATTTGAAAGATAAATAATCATGTTGCCGGTAACATGCGTAATTCAAAATCTTGACTACGGGCCTGATATGCTGAATAACCATAGAGACAGTTCCTAGCGCGCGTCGCTAGGGGCGAAAGGTGACTTCTGGTAGAAGATTCAAAGCATAATTTCATTCCCTACCTGTACTTCAACGACGACGGATCGCTGACCCTGAATATAAGAATTTCTTACCATCCCACCCTCCCAATCTTCCTTTCTAACCTACTGTGAGCCCTGGCTGAGCGCTTATGGTCCCATTAATTACCCTATGTGAAACTGATAATGTGTGTGATAAAAGTCAAATGTGTGTTTGAGCCGGATGTGAGATGAACGTGTGACCTTGATCTGCCCGTAGCTGCTGCCTCATGTCTTCAGTTTGTCAAGCCTCATCAAAGAATCCTGCATTCTAGTAGAATTGCCTTAAATAATACGATAAATATCCATCAGAAATAATACCTGCACATAAGTAACAATCTATAAAAAAAACTACACATCAATTGACTCTCTGTCCTGCACATAAGTAATGATATTAAATAAATCTAGAGTCAGATCTGTCCTGCACATAAGTAATGATATTAAATGAATCTAGAGTCAGACTGTACTGTCTGAGAAACGTTAGAATAGTTAAAAGCTAATAGTCTCAATTGTATTATTGAGGGAAGCTTATGGAGTCATGTCTTGAGCAGTATCAGGTTATAAGGCTGTGTGCAAATTTATTAATCCTGATTAATAAATTTATTAGCCCGATCTTCCGTGTCTGGTTTTGAATTATATTAAATAATTATCGCCTTAATATGGGTTTCCGGGCCACAAGCCTCGCATTATATCATGCAATAACTGTTTATTATGCAAACTTTCAAATGAAGAAAACTAATATTCGCATTGGCATGAGGTAATGCACTCTGGCAGGTATTGTGAATAACGAAGGTGGCGCATGTAGTGATCTGGGACAGCTTACAATAATTAACAATGGAAGAAACAGTAAAATGGTTCGAGTTACCATTGTGGTTTATATACTCACACAATAGGGTAATTAAGGGCATTCTGCCCGTGTGGTTTTCCTGGTTTCTAAATAGGTAATTAAGGTATCCATGCAATAAAAATTCTAATTTGAAAATTCGTTTGAATGGAAAAGAAAAGTAGTGTAGAAATGCCATAATTGCTCCAGGATATGAATTTTCTACGACACTCCCATACCTCCCCTACCACTAGATCCCATCAATACCTATCACTTTTTTTTTGTGACTGGTTATATATTAAAACACATTTAAATTAGGTGGGGTTTTTTCTGTAAAAAGAAATCATTCAGCCATGGTTTGAAGGCTAAAGTTTTTTTACTTTATATTTGATTGCTGTAATATAGTGGGTTGGGTCTGTCAGATATTTGGAAAGCACACCGACTTTGCCTTCACCTCGGTCAATACAAATTCCATATGTGAGTAAATAAATGATATATATACACACACATTTGTTCATTTGTTTTGGGGAGTTTTACGTCCTGGCAACATCTAAGATCATGTCAGGACGAGATATATAATATATAAATACAGTAAAACCTCTCTAGCTGACCACCTCCACAGATAGACCACTCCCCTAAATCGATTGCTGCTATATTTGGGTCCCAAACGCCCCATACAATACCATTGTAACAATACTTTTTGTTTAACTCCCTAAGCCGACCACCTCCCTAAATGGACCATTTAAAGTCGGTCCCATGGTTGGTCGATTTAGAGAGGTTTGACTGTATATTATGTAAATATGACATATATATAATATTTATTTACCAACATATGGTTTGAAATACGAAGCACCTGTGAATGTTATTATAAATATCGTATTTATATATGATTATGTGCAGGTTACATACACCCAGGTTACACACTGACCTTTTGAATGACAAATAAATATGAATAGACAATATCAATAACATCTTTCTACTGCAGTTCCCGCCACAACACCCATCCAAATGGGTCGACTGTAATGCGCCTACTATAATGTGCTGCCATCTGGGGTTGAGTTGTAATACAAAACATTTATATTGCTCTCTGCAGGTCTCCACGTGAAGTAAAAACCATCCAAAATGTTCCCGCAAAATAGCGCCGCCCAAAAATGGTACGAAGGTTTGTATCACGCGATTTCCCACATTAATTACAAGCCCAAGATCAAAAGCCCACTGATCAGTGTAGGCGCAGGGTTTTACCCCTCGAGCCTAGACATATTTGTGCCCGCCCCCTGTCGTTGGGCGCGCTGTGACTGTCTGTTGTTGTATCGGCACACGCAGCCGCTGCTCGTCAGCATGTGTGGACCAACCACCGGCGGGGAACGCGGGCCTGGTCGCCGCTGACTGGTTCCTGCCAGTCTCGTGGCCGGTGTTGCGGATTCCGAGGGACACCAGTTTCACAGGGACACATTGCTCCTGCACACGCGTCAAACTCGAACAGCATCGTCACTAACCTTATAAATTTAATATAATGTTTTTTGCTAAACATGTTTTCTATATGTGTACCAAGCGATTTGTTTGTAGCTGGTGTCATTTTAGAGATATTTCACTTTTTCTGTATTGTCTGTATGAAGACTGCTCACGGCCATTGACAATGCCTTGAGTTTGACGGTACGCGCAGTGCAAAACGTTAGTTTTATTCAAAATTAATAGAATTCAAGAACCCTAACCTTATAAATTTAATATAATGTTTTTGGTAAAGATGTTTTCTATATGTGTACCAAGCGATTTATTTCTAGATGGTGTAATTTGGGAGATATTTGACTTTTTCTGTATGAAGATTTGCTCACGGCCGTTAACAATGCATTTGAATGGAAGTGTCCCTGTGAAACTGGTGTCCCTCGGAATCCGCAACACCGGGTCTTGTGCTACATTCCCACTGACCCACTTAGAAACCGAGCAGAGCGCTTCAGTCTACTCCAAACATCCACAAAGTCCATTCACTACGGCGTTGACCCCCGTTGTGTGTTGTTGTCATCTCATATCTCACGGTACGAGGGAATTGTTACGGTGCATTTTCACGGGATTCGTTCACATCGTTGGAACTGACTCCAGCGGATAGCTTGCCGTTCTTGTGACTTGTCATTTCATCCGAAAGTTATATTTTTTGACGGGGGCTTCGGCCAAGGTAGGTTCAGCATTCCCACCCGTCTTTGACTTTGTGTTATATAAATGTGCGGAAGGCTCGACAAGCCTTTAAAGCATATGTGCGTTATAATGGCAAGTTGGTCTTCACGGTATGGCTCGTGCAGATAAAGGTGGGTGTTGAGCAACATCGCCAACTACCAAATGTTAGAACTGCTGCTGGTTCTGTGGGCGTGTCACTGTTTGTCAACAGAGCTCCCAGTCACTGAGTCACACTGTCAGTCTTCAAGGTCAGTGACTACGCAAATAGTATACTTCAACTTGAAAGTGAAACCGTGACTGATGGTTGAAACTCGTTTGGTGGGTCCTTTGGACATTATCATTACATCGTAGTGTGTGATCTAGGATCTCTCTACCCCCAATGACAATGACAATGTCAGTCCCACATTTCCGAGATATACTATAGAGGGGGTGTAATGACGTCACGAGGCAACTTCCGGTGGCCATATTGGATTACATATGCAAGGCTTGGAAGTGCTTACATTGTGTTTATTTACTGATTTGTTGGTTTATTTGTCACTGTTTTGATCAGTTTGGCCTGAAAAGTTGGGGGAAAGGGGTTTTTTGATGGAGGGAGAGCATTTTAAAAATCATGTAGCCTCATATCATGGCTAAAGTGCAGTATGTTGACACTTTGGATGCTCTGTCAAAGAATTAGAGAGGTTCGGGCAGTACCCACTAGGTGGTGCCACATACTTCAACAGCCCTGATTATAGGTAGGCCCAGTGGTGGCCATAGTGTTCTTGGTATAAGATAGGGGGTGCCATAGGTGGTATTAAGTGTACTCCAAGATGGCTAACTTCCCAGTGATGACGTCACGTGCACTCCCTCTATAGATACCCAATCCAAGAGGCAAGACCAAGTGCTGGAAGTAGGATTAGTAGCGATATGTCACTTCTTATAACACTAACCACTGTTATCTGAATACAATGTGTTATTAAAACTGTATAGACTATAGTCCGTTTTATCTACATAGTCCGATGAAAGCACCACATTTTCAAAACCACATTTGTTGTAACACAGAATGGAACACTGAGTCAATTTAATAGAACCTGTTTCCGCAGAAGCCAATGCAGTATGCTTGCCTACATTAATTTTCTTTTTGCACTTCAAATATCTCAAAGTTAGCCATTTAAAGTTGCATGGTCTGATGAAATATAATTTTGTCAAAATTAAAACAACTACTTATATTTGATCCTATATATCCAACTTAGATATTGGTGATTAGCTAATGATTTGAGACAGCATATACAGAATAACCCGTGGATTTATAACCTCACCCCTTTGGACACTCACTTTGAAACACCCATTATGCAGGGAGACCATTAACTAATTAGGCCAATCCTGTGACCTCATTAGCCTCCTTTGACCAAGTAGGCCTACTGTGCAGGGCCATCGAGGGGAAGGGCAACGTGAAATGAGGTGGATGTTGCCTTCCCCCCCCCTCCATATATATACAAGGTATATACATGCATGCATACACACACCTTGTATATATGATGTCTTATATACAAGGTATATACGTGCATGCATACATACACCTTGTATATATGACGTTGTATATACAAATAACCTGAACTGAGACAACCACCTCATGTGGCCTCTGTAGTCTAGTGGTTAGGGTGTTACATATATATATATATGTTAGTACAATTACATTGCATAATTCAATCAGAAACAGATATAGAAGGAAAGGTTTTGTTGTTGTTGAATGTAAAATGTAGTGGGCTGTATGGGGTTTGAACCCACAAGACCAACAACTTCAGATTACAATTTCAACACCCTAACCACTAGACTACAGAGGCCACATATAATTACTGGTCTCAGTTCAGGCTATTGCATTATACATAGTATCTGCGCATACCGTTTGTGAGCAGTACTCATATCCTTGACGACCTAAATGTAGGTGAGGATGCGCAGGCATGTGTTTTGTGCGCATCCGTTTGAAATTTGGCAGTTACACTGTATATAAAAGGAAAACCTTTTTTTGTTATTGAATGTAAAAAGGAGCGAACCATATGCAGCCATTCTGGTTGTACCTATGCGTTATCATTTGGACGGGAGCCATCGCAAATGCGCCAATGTGTCAGCAGCCATATTCTACGATCCAACTGGACCTGAGCATTAATGGCATGACAGGATCTGCTGCAAATGCACAGATCTCCAGGTTTAATGTATATTGCTATGATGGCAGCAACTGTTCTGGTCATGCATTATCGTTTGGACGGGATCCATCGCAAATGCGCCGGGTTCTGGGCTTAACGCTATGACGGCAGCAGCCGTTCCACAGCATATGCACTGGCGGACGGCTTGGGATCGCAGAGCGTGCAGTTCATCATAGGTGAGTGTAAAAACTGATATGGTGCAACGACCCCAGGCCGTCCTCCGATGCATACGCTGTGGAATGGCGCATTTGCGATTGATCCCGTCCAAACGATAACACATAGGCATAACCAGAATGACTGCTACAATCATAGTATTAAACCCAGAAACCTGCGCAATTGCGGCGGATCCCGTCAAACCATTAATGCCTCGGGCTGGCTGAATCATAGAATGTGCAGTTTGGTGGGTGGTTGCATAATTTGATGTTTTGAAATTTCTGCCATTGGGACGATGTAAATCATATACCGATGTATATGTGATGTTAGATATTCAATGCTACTTGGTCAATTCGATAGATATAAATCAAATTAACCTTTCTACAAAATAATATTTGGTTAAAAACCCTAGTGCCATGGGCCTATGGCACCGATCCGTTCCCAGAATGTTCACAAGCAAAACAGAAATACCTACCTACAGCCCTGTCAGGTTCCAGGATTAGTAGGTCATCTCACATCACGTGGTCACCGCGAGATGACCATCTGGGTCATAGCCACCAGGCTTTTGGAAAGCTTGTCAAAATTATTTTCGGTTCTTTCAGCTCAAATTGCTCCAAAACTAGCCATTTTTCATCAAAGTTACTTGGGACTAATGAATATTAGGATATACTGGTCAACCTGAGCTATTTATCTCAAATATAACTAACGAATTCAAATGCCATCGGACCATGCAACTTTAAAATAAAAGCCACTTCAAAATAAAATCAACGCAGATTATAATTATCGACCTGATGTTTTTATCTCAGAAAATGACAAAACTCCAAAGTCATTGGACCATGTAACTTTAAGTCATTTTGTTTTACAGTTGCAGGTTATACCCATGGACTCAGCGCCGTTATTATATGATTAAAGCTGCATAGTCCAATATGGTTTTACTTTAATTTGAAATAAGTTATTTTAAGATGCTAACTTTGGAGATATTTGAAATGCAAAGAGGCAAAATTAATTTTGACGTGCACATCGACACTCGTAATACCGGAACCATGGCATAGGCTTAAGCAGCAACAGGTTCTATTGAATTGACATGTTATTCCATTCATGCAGCAACAAATGCTTAATAAGTGCACCAGTATCTAAAGCTAGATATAGCTTTTATTGGAGTATGCAGCTTTAAGTAATTCTGTTATATATCTCCCTATTGTATGCACAATGTATATTGTGTAGGTCGACCATTTTCATTTTTTTTTACTAAATGTATTTTATTCAGCGAATAATGTCTTTTGTCAGCGCCAGAGCACTGGTCTTCCGGCCGTTAATTACAATTTGTTGGTACATAAATGACAATATTAGTTGCAATAATAACCACATGAAAAACCTGTTCGATAATAGAAGCATAATATAAATTGACTATTTGTCGTAATAGTAACTGCATGCAATTCCAGTTCAACATATGTATTATGCACTTGGTGAGCATGCATCAATAAATGTACAAGATGACTCTAGAATTGTCTTTAAACACTTCTTTCTTCCTTTGTTTTCTCTCTTCTCTTTTCAAAAAGATATAACATATCTACAATACACATATATATATACTATATTGCAAATATGCAAATCAGTGGATCCAATCACCAATACCAAATGCGGAAACCTGGCCATTTAATTTTTTTTTTTTTTTTATCCCATCACGAGTGTTCCGTTCTGTGTGGCATAATGTTTGTTTTACCAACACAACAGTAAAAAGGTATTCTGTAGTTTCATTTATTTGGTTGTGAATGTTTTGTATTGTAGATAAGCTATTAAGTAGGTATTTTGTCATTCTCGTAGCCTGCCCCACACAAGCACAATATTAATATTCGTGGCACCGAAATGACCTTAACCTCTTATGTAGATCAGAGAGCCAGTTTTCTCCAAACAAGCTAAATAAATAAAATATTAAAGTTGCATAGTCCGATGAAAACATCAAATTTTCAAAACCAAAACACTTATATAGACATAATTCTACGTCTTCACCTTTGATACTGGTACACTTATTAAGCATGCTTTGCTTCATAAAAGGTTGTAATAAGTCAATTTAATAGAACCTGTTACTACTGAAGTCTATGGTGCCAGAGTTTTGGCATGCTTGCCAAAATTAATTTAGCATGTTTTGACATCAAATATCTCCAAAGTTAGCCATTTAAAATATAAATTACTCCAAACTAAACTAATATAGACTATAATGATTAGCATAATGGATTTATCTCAGAACATGTCAGAAATTCAAAAGCATCGGACTATGCAACTTTAAAATGGCAACTAATTGACAGTGTTTATGCAAAGAAATCGACGTTTAGGAATGCAAAACACAAGCACTAAACCGGTACAAACACCCGGTGTTATATCGTGTGACTTCTTGTTTTTCTTTCCTTATTATTATTTCCTATGTTATTTGGAGAGGTACACTAACATTAATAATAAATGAGTTTTCATTGGCCGCTGTCGGGACAGTATAAAAAAGCAAGCTGTAGCAATACAGTGTTCGATTTTTAATGAAAATAAAATAAATAGTCCAACATATGCATTATTAGGGGATTTCGATTCCCCCCACCCACACACACACACACATCGATTACATTCTGATCAAGGTGACAAAACTTGTTATTTAAGTTAAAATTAAATTCTATTTTGGTGGTTGTTACCTGTCTTCAATTTTCAATTATCAGTCCCCTATCATTATCATCATCACCACCACCACCACCACCACCACGCTTATGGAGTGTCTATTCATTTAAACAACTAAAGGCAAATGTTACTTCGTTTTGGATCCGAGTAGGTCAAACATAAATATCTATGCTCCTTTGTTTCATTTCCTAAACACGGAACTGGGCATGTGTTATGTTCATATATTCGCACGTAGGCTTGATGATGCCGTTTATTATCCAGTATGATGCAACTACACACCTTGTCAGGTCATGGCATAAATCCAGATTGGGTGTCTCTGATAGTGTAGTGTACATAACTACTATGCACAATCGGACCCACTCCCCTTTCATAATGTCCAGCTACATTCGTGTGTGGGTGAGTTAGTGAGTGTGTGCGTGTGAGAGAGTGAGTTTGTGCGTGTGAGAGAGTGAGTTTGTGCGTGTGAGAGTGAGTTTGTGACAGGGTTTGTGGAGTACGTGTGGGTGGGGATGTGTGAGTGAAGTAAGTTCCTGAAATAATATGTGAACAGAATAACGTCTAGTAAATGACCATGTCGATGGGGGCGGGGGGGGGGGGAGACACTCTCAGTGTTGTAGAGTAGCATTACTAGTTGAGCAAATGGACATTCATGCCTCAATTCATTCTCAGAAACTGTATGCCAGATTTTTGGTTTCCATGTTACATTTTTTTGGTACATTAGTTGTTTAAGCAGGGGAAATTTGAGTCGCCGGTGATTGGTCTTCCTCATTCCACTGCTCCTTGCCCTATCCTAATAATGCCGAGCGCCTGGCTAGGAAGCGACAAGTATCAATTTTTAAGTCATTGGTTTGACTCGACCAGGATTCGAACCCACGATCTACCACATGGGAGACGGACGCTCTAACTCATTTGGCCATCCCGTCTGGTTGTTAATGATGTTGCCTTCTTTTGGGGGGATTGTATATCAAAGAGTTGTTGTTGGCTATGTGTATTAACTATGTTAGCAATACTACAAGTATTTAGTCAAATAGCAAATTGGTGGTATAAATAATAATTTATGATAATTCATATAATAACTTTGGCACAGTGGCAATACTGTGTAGTACCAGTACACACCTCCTAAGATGAAGGGCCACATAAATAGGGAGGTGGTGGTAGGTGGATTCTACCGGACTGGCATATATGTGTGTTCAAGTCCCACTCTAGGCAAGCTATTCCAGTTTGCTGCAAACCTCAGGACAAAGTATATGTATACATCTATATAGACAATGTATGTTGTTAAAATATAATTAAACACGTAAACCAGTTCATTAAGGCTTACTGTGACATTTAACTTTACATTTACAGCTTAGCTTCGTACCATTATGACATATGCGCATCAACTAGCAAATCGACTTGGTAAAAGATTACTACGCAAAATGACAACATTGCACGCCAAAAGCGGCCAAATGGCGCTCACTATGGAGACGATCAACCCCTGCATTAAGAACATGCAGTACGCCGTCAGGGGGCCGATCGTGGCGCGGGCCGCCGAGATAGAGAAGGAACTGCTGGATGTGAGTACAGTGTGGAAGCTCTCTGCCTTTACATGTCTTATTTACATTATTTATTTATGTCATTGTTTTTTTTATATCGTCTTATTTACATGTCATCCTATGAACATGACCGGTCGAGGTGGCCGAATTGATACTGATAGAGCACAGCCACATGCTTCCCATACGAAAGGTCGGGAGTTTGAAACCTGGTCGAGTCAAAGCAATGACTTACAAAATTGATTCTTGTCACTACCTAGCCTGGCGCTCAGCATTACTATGATTGGTTAGCTCAGTATCAGGATAATGTGACTGAGTGGGAAATTGGGTCATGGTGCCAGTGGCCTGGTCTTCTAGTGGGGCAGCACTATAAACTCCCCATGAATGCGCACTGTCACAAGCTGGTACCCATCCTGATATGACCTGAGATGTTGCCAGGATGTAAAACAAAAACAAACAAACAAAAACAAAGCATATAGACCTGATGAGTGTATGTTTACGTCATAGATTCCATGCACATGCGCATTGCCTGGTTGGCAGACATAACCAGTAGGTATAAGTATAACCGATAGTATAAGTAGCTGGGTTATGGTTTAAGGTTCTATGATTTGAGTTCATCTAATATATTTTTTAATTCATTCCTTTTTGTTCACAATGTTAGAAGCATTGAACAAGCACATCCAGTGACATAAAAACCAACACTGAGCTGAGATTGACTACCTTCACTGATTCTGTACGTTTGCTGGCTTGCCGGTCTGTCAAAAGCATTTACTCCCCTCCCCCACCCCTCACCCCCTTTGATCTGGCTGTATTCCTAATATGAAATTAGGTTGGAAGCGTTGACAAGCCCACACACTGACAAAAGAAACACTCAGCTGAAATCCAGTGGGATGGACAGTTTGGACGTTATGAAGATAATCAATTAAATTGGAGTATTTAATGCTCCACTGAATTCTATATGAAACAGCGTCGGTCTGCTCTCTTTTGCCAACCATACCACTCTGAAGTGTCACGTGACAGTGCTCTCACTGGTCAAGGTTTCTATACACATGTGATTCATATTTTGGCCTCTCATATTCGTTTTACTTGGCGTCCTTTTTGGACTACAGTCAGTACGGTAGCTAGGGGGAGTGGGCGGGGGAAGGGGAGGAGGGTAGTTGCTCTCCGAAAGCCCTCCAACAAAAAAAAAAACCCACCTCAGTATGTAACATCGAAATAGCATTTCAGAGCTTCTAGATTTAAAAATATCCTGGGAGGGGCATACATCTAATCCCCCCCCCCCTCGTACCTCACGCTTTGGCACTCGTCCGTTAAAAGAATTTATCTGACACCAGAAGCAAACCTTTCTAGCTACAGCAATGACAGTAGTAGCTGTCCTCAATCAAAGGGTAACACTCTTCTACATCCAGATCGATTTTGTCCAGACATAGCAGGAGGGACAGTCAAATGAGACAAAAGCAGCACTTGGCTTGTTAGGTCGATGGGTAGTCCGTTGGTAGCATGTTGGTAGCTTTATTGGTGTTAACTGCCCTGGTAGGGAGATGCTTTTATCTCTTATTCAATGGAATCGATTCATCGTAGACATATGATAGAGCAGTGATTAAAGCTACCTATATGTTTAATAGTAACGGGCTTTCACCTCTCATTGTTATTCTGAACTATTTATCCCATCTCGTGTTTGCCATTGTGGGGTTCTTCTAACTTGCTGTTATCTGTGATCAAGTTGAATTGTAATTTATATTTCCGCTTTTTCTTTGTTTCGTGCAGAATGTCAAGAAGCCGTTCACAGAAGTTATTCGGGCTAACATCGGAGATGCCCATGCCATGGGACAACAACCCATCACATTCCTCCGACAAGTGAGACACTTTAAAAGCAACACCAATAGGCCACTACTGAAATAGTACTTTTTAGAAGAGCTGAGCTTCTTATACTTATACTAGTGAACAGGTGTTATGTAGACAGTCGGTATGTAGTGTGCTGGGTGTCCTACATACATGTTTATAAAGATTTTACCGATGTACTAGCCTCGGATAGTCGTGGGCTAGGGAGAAGGTATATATGTATTGTTAATTTAGCTTTTACTGATCCATACATCTGTTCTTTTGTGGAAAAAAAAGGTATGCCCTACGCCTGAGATTCTAAATGTCCCTTGGGCTCTGTGAACGTACTCTTACATGCATAGTTTATTATCATTCAAAGCACATCTAAGCAAATGTTCCAAAACTGGAAATTTACATATTCCTCGTGTAAATGCTCTTTATATGGGTATGTTTTACACTGTGACGTCACGAGATCCTTTACGAAAATGCTTCCTGTTGGAGTATAGAAGTGGATACTCCTATCATTTATAACCACTTTTACACTATGGTAAATAAGACATGTAATTAATTATAAAACATACGAAATAAGACCCCTTTCCATGCACATAGGAAGCCCAAAGCATCGTTAAGGTTGCATAGTCCGATGGGGTTTTTCGGGTGGGTTTTCTTCTGAGATAAATATATTACTACCTTACTTTGGTGTGAAGCAACTTTGATTTAAAATGGCTAACTTTGGAGATATTTGAAGTGCAAAAATGCCAAATTAATTTTGTCAAGCATGCCTAAACCATAGGCTTCAGCAGTAACAGGTTATATTAAATTGGCCTTCTGTCTGGTGACAAATGTTTAATAAGTCCACCAATATCTACATTAGATATGTCGGATCAAATCTAGATAAGTGATTTGGTTTTGAAAATTGAATGCTTTTATCGGACTACGTAGCTTTAATATGCGCTCCAAACACCAATTTTGCTTTTAGCTATTGGGTGGGTGCCAGATCAACAGACAGGTGAGAGTAATTGCACACGTAATTGTAAATAAACTTCCCGAGTTTGGACCAAGCGCTGCGTAGTTTGTTCAGAAGTAATCTGATTAAAGGTATCAGTTTTGTATTGGTTTGCTACTTTAGTGTGACAGTCGAAGTGATGGTATCGTAGACTATCGTTATCATCGGTACCACATTTCCCCTGCCACCTGGTATACATAGGTAGCGACAAGTGCAATGTAGATATAGTGGTGTCCTTTCTAATCCAGTCTGCAGCTTACAGATGTGATCGGATGCGGTGGCCGAATCGGTAAAGCGCAGGCGTCCCGTGCGGAAGGTCGGGAGTTCGAATCCCGATCGAGTCAAACCAATGACTTACCAAATTTATACTTGTCGCTACCTAGCCTAGCACTCGGCATTACTCGTCTAGGGCAAGGACTGGTTAGCTCAGTATCAGAATAATCTGACTGAGTGAGTGGTACATTGGGTCATGGTGCCAATGGCCTGGTCTCCCATTGGGGAAGCGCTATAAAATCGCCATGAGTACGCACTGTCACAAGTCGGTACCCGTCCTGATATGGCCACAGATGTTTCTAGGATGTAAAGCCCCAACATATAAGAAAGTTACTACTCATATGACAGGTCGCTAGTCGTCGTGACGCAAGAACCAGCACCAACGTGACTAACTTAGAAGTGATATTGTGGCTGGTTGTTACTCAAGGAATGCTAAGCACATAACTAATTAAGCAAATTTTAATGGTTTTTTTTTTTCACTTCCAAGAAATTTTCGCGCCTTCGAAAAATGTATAAATATATCTCTGTGCTTTGCATTGGTTGTGTGTAGTGGCTTATGTTCATTGAGATCAATACATCCAACATTATGAGTTATTCTGGGCTGCATCAGATCTGAGTGTTGATCTGAGATCACAGGATCCTCATCCTAGTGTCGCGACCAGCAGAGGGGTTCATCTTCTGAAGTAACTTTACTTGATTATCGTGACACCCGATAGCAGGTGCATCTCGAATAGAAGGCGCACCCCCGACTTAGGACTCATAAAAAACTCTTTACGGTTTAACGTTAATGTTTTGAGTTTATGCTATATTGCTTTAGTTAAATATATTTGGGTGATTATTGCAATTTGCTTTACAATAGTTTGAAGTGACTTTTATTTTACTGGATTAACTTTGGAGATGTTTCAGGCGAAAACAATGTTGGCGTGCGCTTCAAAATGCTTGACATCGGCTTCAGCAGTGTATCTTCTGTTAAACTGACTTAGTATTATTTTCGATGATGTAGCAATAAACGTTTAATAGGGGTATTACTAGCTAAGTTGGATAGTTCTGATCAAATCTTGATAAACTATTTTGGTTTCTAAATGTTGATGTTTTTATCAATGAATAACTTATCATAGAACACACACCATAGGCTTTTAGGACGCTGCTTGAATTAGCTTTAAAACCTTGAATAGTCTCATAAATAGTAGGCCTTCTGTGTGGGAACCAGCTATAAAAGTATCCGTCTGATTTGATCAAATTTGAAATTAGATATACAATACTCTAAAAGACAAGTAAGGGTTACTGTACAGTAGACAGGACAGCCCAATGGGTTAAATGCCCGCTTTCTGTATGGAAGGTCGTGGGATCGATCCCCGCCAGAATCAAACTAAATACTACGAATGGTACTTGCCAGGCATTTGGCATTACAAGAATGAGGTATGGACTGGTTCGTTGGTTCGCTGGTTCGCTCAGTGTCAGAATAATGTCAGTGAGTGGGATATTAGTCATAGTGGCAAGGTATCTCATTGAAAAGTAATATAAAAACGTCGTGAGTGCATATTGTCGCAAGTTGGTATGACCTCAGATGTTGCTAGAATGGAAACCCTATCCAGTCAATCAAACGTTGCTGTCTAAATGTATTTTTGTTGTCGGCAAAGCCAGAACTTCCACTCAATGTGTGCTTTACTCTGTGCAGGTGGTTGCCTTGGCAACATTACCGGAGCTGTTAGAGAGTTCAAGCTTGCCAACGGATGCCAAGGCCCGGGCGCGGGCAATCCTCGATGGCTGCAAGGGCCACAGCATAGGTCAGTACTAGGGCAGAACGCCAAAGCCATGTAGGTCTACCCGTAATGACAGTAGGTCGCCAGGTCACAGTGATCAGTTCAGAGCAATTTTTTTTTTTGTTTTTGTTGGTAAATATGTTTATTCTGCTGAATAAGTCTTTTGTCAGTGCCGAAGCACTGGTCTTCCAGCCATTTTTCAATTCAGTGTTATTTACACAAAAGGTATGTAGAATAAGGTGTACAATACCTGTTGAATAGACAATTTGCACCATGTAACACAATGAAATTCTGAAACCCAAAGTTCCATAACAATATGGTACAGTAGTGTCATATAACTAGATCAATATTAGTCAGATCAATGTGAGTATTTACATAGTATTTAGAATGTAAGCAGAAGTTATCTTCTCTATTCAGTTGGTAAACTTGTAGTAAGTTTTAATGTTCAGTTGCAGCTAGGCAAGCGGTATATAAATGTTGGTTTGTTAGGAAAAATTCTAGTGTAACTCTAATGAAGCTAGTTATGTGAGTTTATGAATTTTGTTGTTGGGGTGGAGTTGTTAATAGTACACTGGACCATCTGCGACCAGTGAAGCAGTGGGACCAATCCCAGTGCATTTAGGTCTTAAATTTTACATTTTTTACCTGGACTGTCTCTGTCATCGTATATGGTTGACTGGAGATAACAGAGGAACAGCAACAAATAAAAAAGTGGGGGCTTTATTTATTATCTCCCTAATGCCTTAATGGTGTTTATAACACATTCTCTAAGGTGATGTCCATGACAATGGCCAGCGATCTGCCAGATTTGAACTGTTTTACACAATTTATTTATATTATATATAACATCGTAATCAGAACAAGCTAAGACCCTTATTTTAACAGATATATTATTTGTTAAAATACAGGAGTTTAGCTTCTGATTAAAATGTTAGATATATATATGAAGACATAATATGTTAGAATGTAGGCGTTCAGCTTCTGGTGATTAAAATGCTAGACTTTGAAAACTAAGATAATTTATTAGACACTCTATTGTCCTCTGTTGTCCTAATACGTAATTCGTGTCCCTCGGGCTTCTAGAATGCTTCACTTTTGTGAATATTCACCCTAGAGGTGTTGGGGCCTCAAACCCCCACACATTGGGAAATACTAGAGCAGTGCACGTCTGCAACGGACAACTGCTGCATTCAGAACAATGCACCATGAGTGTGCACTGTCACAAGTAGGTACCCATCCTACTATAACCTTAGATGTTGCCCGGACGTAAAACTCCCAACAAACAACATAGTCAGACCTTCATGTTGATACTGTAATATGTGAGGCGAATGAGAAGCGCCATTGAAGCTTGCTCGTGGTGTCATGTAAAGCAGAAACCACGGTCGTGGAATACCTTGGAATGCCTTTGTTAAATGGTACCCCGTGCTCAATATCTAACTGTAGGTGCGTACAGTGACAGTGTGGGCGTGGAGGTGATTCGTAGGCACATCACCGAGTACATCAAGGAAAGAGACGGAGGAATCCCTGCTAACATCGACAACATCTTCCTCTCCACTGGCGCCAGTGATGCCATCAAGGTATAAACGCGCCTTGTCATCTGCTTGCACCAAGTGTCGTCTGCCGCCTTATAATCATGGAAATAATAATGTTAGATTAATAGAACACCCGCAACATCAGGGCTAATTCTAAAGCACCGTACAATAACACCATACAGTATGACAAATTAGAACTAATCTTTTTAAAAATAAATTTGATGGATCCCGAAATTTCATTGCAATTTTCTAGTGTCAACCTGTTAGTACTATGCTTTCAGCTCGGCAAAATGATACTAGTACCATATGGAAGTCACTTTCTATAGATATGTGTGTGTATAGATTTCTTTTTATTTGTTGTTATTATTATTATTATTATTATTATTATTATTATTAAAGTTGCATGGTCCGATGAAACGTATTTTTTTTCAAAACCAAACCCCTTATCTAAATTTGGTTTGTCTCAAAGTAGGTGTCCAAGGGGATGAGGTAATGCATTCACTGATTATTCTGTATAGCCTGTCCCTAATCCATAGCATCGGACCATACAACTTTAAAGAGCTGACTCAAAACTGGGTGTCAAGGAGGCTTGCGCCAATTCGCCATGATCTATTAAATAATTACTTTTCCCAATATTTTAGTTTATATTATACCAATATAGGGAGTTTGCTTTGAGACTAAAATGGGTTAAGAGGCGTTTTCATGTTTATCTTTACTAATATTATGATCCTTTGGATTCTGATGATGGTTCTGTTTAATTAAGCCAGAGAGTGGCAGACCTCGTGAACACTGACTGAATGCACCTTCTGGTCTATTTTTGTCTTGATCAGTCCATCATGAAGCTCCTGATGACGGCCAGGCCTGGTAAGGAGGCTGCAGGAGTGATGATCCCCATCCCGCAATACCCGCTCTACACCGCCACCCTGGCTGAATACAACGCGCATGTTGTAAGTCCTACAGCTAAATACTCACCTAGGTTTGATCTTAATATCCAATGTAGATAGTGGTACATGTGTGTGCGTGTGCGTGTGTGTGCGTGCGCACACTTGTGTGCATAGATATGCAGGGGCGCAGCTACATTGTTGCACTGACTACTGTAAGCACGTGCAAACAATTTATCAGCGTCATATTTTTTCCATACTAAATCTTTTATAATATGCACTTTAAAACAAAATTTGTGCTTACAATTTTTTCCAGTAAGCACGTGCAAGCAATTTTTGTGCTTACAACCGTAGTAAATGATTTATAATATGCACCTTAAAAACATTTATTTTGTGCTTGCATTTTTTTAAATTTTGTGTAGGCACATATGAACAATGTTCTACTTAAATTATTTGCATTTCTGGCTACGCCCCTGATATGTATATATGAATTGATGGGCTAGTGGTTAGGGTGTTTGCGTTGCAATCGGTGACAGTTTGGTTCGAATCCAACACAATTTAGGTTCCCTCTTCCCGAACGGACAAATGGCGACATTATAAAGTTGCTTCTTTCTCGATCAAAGGTGCCGTACTACCTGAACGAGGAGAACAAATGGAGTATGGACGTGCCCGAGTTGCAGCGATCAATCAAGCAGGGCCGCGGGGAGTGCGTGCCCCGCGCCATCGTCATCATCAACCCCGGCAACCCGACAGGTAAGTTCCGCACCGGGCCACCGGGGGGCAGCACTTTGAAGTTGCATAACCCGATGAAACCATAATACCATTTTCAAAGTGAAAACACAGACCCTATATCTGCTTTCCCCCCTTTTTCTTTTTTTTTTTACATTAATTTCTTGTTAGTTTTTGGAGTAGTTTCCCCACAATTTTTATTCCCGTTAAATATCATTTTCTTTCAGGCCCGAGATGCTGGTCTTCCGGCCTCAGCAGTTATGGTGCATTTGAACTATTTATGGATAAAATGGTATGAACAATATAGATAATAGCAGATAGCAGCAATCAGGCATTACAAATATTATGGGGATCTTATTGAGGCAACGTTTTTAATATAGTATATATGTATGTCCATTAATAGGTCAAGTGTTGACGCGACAGAACATTGAGGATATCATCAAATTTGCCAAGCAGGAAAACCTCTTCGTTTTTGCTGATGAGGTATGTACCAGTTAGGTACCTTGTGTAGCAGCAAAGAATTAAAGATATTTGTATCCTGATTTAATTTATTGTATACCGTAAGATATATGATGTATGATTGGAGGCCTGATAAAACCGGCGAGTTGCCATCTAAAGTGGCTGAATTCTGGTACTATATAATACGCCAAGATTCTGGTTTTGTAAAAATCAGTCGTTTAAAGGCACAAGCTTTACACAATTTTAAATCCCACACATCCATTATGGTTATGCCATCATCAGTGTTGCAGGATATCCATATAGAATTCACCATTTGAAGATTCGTTCAGAAACCCGTTCCAAATTAAGGAAGTACAATTTTAATATCAATGTTAACACACACAAAAATTTGACCTCCATTTTTTTCTTTTCTAGTTTTCCAGTTTACTAAGCAAAAGGTGAAAAATAACCCAAGAAATATTATTTAGCCTGCTTTGCTACCGAACTTCAAAATCGTTGCTAATTTGTCAATTTAGAACGTGTATAATCTTTATCTAATTTGTTTGTTTGTTTAACGACATCTCCAGCACAAAAAGTAGACATCGGCTATTGGGGGAGGGTTTTTTTACCTAATGACCCGTCACCGGTATTTTACGAGTGAAATAATTGTATTTGTTTTGGGTTTTTTTTAATTCACTCCGTGATTGTTTACCATATTTAATAAAGACACGGGTTGCAGTAGATCAAAGTGGATTAACACATAATACCACACGCCAGAAGATTAAAAAATTAAATAAATTGTCTGTCCTCGTAGGTATACCAGCATAACATATACGCTCAGGGCGCCAAGTTTCATTCGTTCAAGAAAGTGCTGACGGAGATGGGCCCGGAGTATAGCGGCATGCAGCTCGCCTCATTCATGTCGACGTCAAAGGGATTCATGGGCGAGTGAGTCAAGACCCTTCACAATGTCCATCACAATGCCCGGTGGACCACTCCGTCAAAGACCCTATACTAGTATTATAGTGTCTTTGACTCAGTCCAATAAGACTGATATCAGACTGGCTAGTCCGATATTAATTTTTGTTGGTTAAATTTATTTTGTTATACTTGATTTGGCTATTTTTTCAAATAATTTAAATTTCAGTGACTACTATTCAAAATGTCTGAAGGTTTAATGATAGTAATTTCATAAGTGATGTCATATATCGGTCGATACTGATCCAAAGGCTCTCGGGCCTCAAGTTCCATATCGGGAAATAACTGCTTAATCTGCTATTGTCGTCTGCGCTTACTGCATGTGGTTTATTGTGCACAGAAATGGAAACCCTTATCGCATTAGTACTTTCTAGTCTACCTATTAGTAATGGCGAACAATCTCCAGCTCAGTGATGAATATGGGTTGTGACATCATCTGATCTAGATCAAAACGAGGGCCTGTTTGTACTTCCAGATGTGGTTACCGCGGAGGTTACTGTGAGGTGCTTAACCTGGACAGTGATGTGAAGCTACAACTCATCAAGTCAATCTCTGCCAAGCTTTGTCCGACCGTCTCCGGTCAGGTAGGATGATACTATATGCAGGGCCGCGTTCAGGGTACGCCTCCCGAGACGTCTGGGAGGAAATCCCTGACGTCATGCTAGTCTGAACGGCAAAAGCAATGGCGGCATCCATTTGCAATGAAAAAGAAGCGCTCCGTTTGGCTGAAACCACTGAATACGGCGGCCATTTTTGAGGCGCTTTTTGTCTCCTATCTGAAAAGGGAGACGCCTGAACGGAAATAAGCCAAAAAGCATCACGGAAACGTCTCAGAGACGGACCCTGAACGCGGCCCTGCTGTAGTCTAAAAACGAGCGCCTCTACCACAAGGCGGCGGCCATTTCTGCACTGACCCTCCGACAGGTGGGAGCACGCTAGTCTAGGATCTCTCGACGGGGCAGGTCAAGCCCAGCTCACGACGAGAGCCTATCTTCATTATAAAAAAATATAGACACAACAAATGTTTTTACCTGATTAAGCAGGGTAAATTTCAATCATGGACAATTGGTTTTCCTTATTCTATTGTTCCTTGCTTTATCCTAGTAATGCAGAATAGAATACCAGGCTAGGTAGTGACAAATATCAATTTTTAAGTCATTGGTTTGACTCGACCATGGTTTGAATCTCACAACCCATCAAAACGAGAAGCAGTGCTCAACTCATTTGGCCATCACATCTGGTAATTTAATTATTTATTTTAGACAACATCCCTTGTAAGCCAAGGTTCATAGGAAGTTTACCGACGTTTGTCATTTCCTGGAATATGTTAATTTGGTTGATTGTTATACTGTACATTACTTTAACTTGGCTAACGTTGCAGATATTTCAAGTGTAAACATGCTAAATTAATTTTGACGTGCTTGTCAAAACTGACACGCATAGGCTTCAACAGTAACAGGTTCTATCAAATTAACTTTATGCTCTTCTAAGTTCTATACAACAACAAATACATAGCTGTAACAATATCTAAGTTGGGTAGATTTGTAGGTTTTAATCGAGATCGAATGTTTTGCTTTCGAAAAATGTGCTTTTTTTCTGACTGCGACTTTAAATGTGCGAATTTGACTGTGTAGTCTGCCATGGACGTGGTGGTGAACCCGCCCAGGTCGGGCGAGCCGTCCTACGAGCAGTTCACGGCCGAGAAGAACCACGTGCTGAGCGACCTGGCGAACAAGGCCCGCCTCACGACGGAGCTGCTCAACGCCATAGACGGCATCACGTGCAACGAGGTGGCTGGCGCCATGTACGCCTTCCCGCGTTTGCACCTTCCCGACAAGGCCGTCCAGGAGGCCAAGGTGGGTGCTGGGGAATGGGTGGCGCCACCTAGAGTTGGTGCTCTTACATAACAATACGAATAGCAGAGGTTTTGAATTATTTTTGAAATTTGAATGCCTTGTTTTTTTTAATATATTAAAGTTGCATAGTCCGATGGTTTCGAGTTTCTGACATAAATATATTAGGTTGATGACTATAATCTACCTTACTTTAGCTTGAAGCCACCTTTATCTTAAGTGGCTAACTTTTTAGATATTTGAAGTTTAACCATGCTAAATTAATTTTGGCAAGCATGCCTGCGCTCTACCGATTCTGTCACTACACGTGGTACGATTATTTAAGTTGGATATGTAAGCTCAAAACTAGGCAAGTGCTTTGGGTTCGTAAATGTTATGCTTTCATCGCATTGTGGCGGTTTCAGCGCCCGGTCAGTTTCAGCGCCCTGCCGTGGTCTAAACACCCGTGGCCTCGCCGGCTACAAGCTCAGCTGGTGCCCGGCAGTGTTAGGGACCGATTAGGCCGAAATCTATTGAATACGATCATATTTAACAGAATTACATACTCAAATAATGAAATTTAATTAAATTAACCTTAAATTCCAAGCGATATTAACGTAGCAGCTAGATCAGCGTCGAATCGCCGAGTGTAAACAAAACAAATAGCAGTGCTCGCCACAACATGCGTAAATCTGCGCATGTGCAGAAGCCACGACAGGCCGCTGAAACTGACCGGGCGCTGAAACCGCCACACCGGATTAAAATAAGCCTAGTTTCCTAATCTATTATCTAATCCTCTTGAATTCTTACAGAAACGTAGCATGGCCCCTGACGCATTCTACTGCTTTGAGTTGTTGGAGGCTACTGGCATTTGCGTGGTGCCTGGAAGTGGGTTCGGCCAGAGGGAAGGCACCCACCATTTTAGGTGAGTCTCAATTTAAACAATAAGAAATGGTAACCTTTGATTCTTCTGAATTGATCTTTTTTTTCAGCACCGAGGGTACTGGTCTTCCAGCCCTAGACTACATCAGCAAGTATTTACACAAATATATATATATGTTTTTAAAATGATATATGGATACAATGTTTCTTTTGGTATTTTTCTTTTAGCATATTAATATATAAAAGGCATATTTAACAACAGTTTGTTTAAATAACTGCCAGCAAACATGGCTGGAAAACCAGTGTCTTGACACTGACGAATGAACTTTTCCGATATATAACATCCCCCCCCCCCCCCCCCCACCCCTGCTCCTGCTATTCTCACTCCATTCTTTTGGTTAAAAATAAATCAATTTAATTAACAATTTTAAGTTCCCAGTCAATATACATTTAATTTGGACTTTGCAGGTAGTTATAGCTTGACCCATTTGTATATGATTCGAATTTATTCACTATACAAAATTCATAAATTTGTGTGATTTTTCCCTTTTTTAGCGAAACCTGTTATATAATGTTGTGTATGTATGCGTTACGTTCATCCCGAATATATGAATGCTGAGTACAACCTGTACTTTATAATTTTTATTATTATTTCATTGCTTGATTTAAGAAAGGGAAATTTCAATTGTGGACAATTGGTCTTCCTCATCACTGTTCCTTCATCACTGTTCCTTGCCCTAGTAATGTTGAGCACATGGCTAAGGAGCGACCAGTGTCAATTTCTAAGTAATTGGTTTGATTCGACCAGTGTTTGAATCCGATCTGCCACAGGGGAAGCGGACACATAACTCATTCGCAACCCAGTTTTGATTTACCTGTGGTGTCATTTGAAAATGAGGATAATGAGATGCATGTATGTTGAATACTAGAATAAAAATAAGGGGGAAAATAGGTTGAAAGGAACGAATGTCTCCGGACTGGTAGTGGTTGACTGGGGTCTAAGCCGAGTAATTGTGATGATTTGAACCCAGTAAGTGATCCGGTGTCTGGTACAATTTTAAAATCACTTTTATTTTACCAGTGGCAATTTCCATTGATTGTTTTGTGTGTTGCTTTCTGGTTGACTTCAGAATGACGATTTTGCCTCAAGTAGAGCTGCTGAAGAAGCTCCTTTCACGTCTAAAAGCTTTCCACGACGACTTCATGAAGAAGTACAAATGAGCGACACCAGAGGACAGCACTAAGGAGGACCGAGTAGAGACATAGGGCACCAGGGGGCGCCACCGACCAGCCTGGCGGTCAGCCGTAGCATAGTGTTTTGCCCCACGGTGACATGCAGTTTCGATTCTGATTTATGAACGTTAACTATATATATAGAAATAGCGGCCCACCAAGGCCATTTGACCATGAGGCAATTTGGGAGGGAGATTTTGCTATTTATAGTATTGTTATTAGTTTTTGTAATTAGGTAGCAGAAATATTGTGTCGAATTGTTTAGGTGCTTCCTTTGTGTCATTTTATAACTGCGTTTTGATACGTGCAGCTGTTATATCAGTGGTGCCATTGCTGGGATAGAAGTGTAATTACAAAATGATCTTGGTGGTCTGCTCAAAATTTTCTCTTTTTTTTTATGTCCCAAAGGAAAACGGTCATTTAAATTTGTTTTCTCCCCTCTTGCCAATAGAAGAAACAATCAAGATATGTTCAGATCATTGGCAGTCACGCGAGAATAGCGTGTATTAGCCGTAGTGTCATTTTCTATTGAATATGCGTAAAGTAAACGATATATATTATGTATACAAACTTTCAAATATGGGACCCATTTTACACCACTGAATAATAACTGCAAACTACAAAGGCCTTGAATTATTTAGGGAGGATAAGAAGGAAGATAATTTCTTTTTTATTGATGACTCAGAAACATACTGTTGCTGATCTCTATCAGCATGGTTTGAATGAAAGACCTTACAGATACTATTTAACAGGGATGAAAGTGGTCTCCGGGGAAAAAAAGGGGAAATGCTGATTTTCTCTCTAGGTTTAGCATTTTCAGGGAATCGCGGAAAATTCCAGGAAGTCAGGTTTCATACATATTGGTAATATCAGGGATGAAAGTGATCTTCGGGAAAAAAAGCGGAAATGCGGATATTCTCCCATAGGTTTAGCATTGTCAGGGGATCGCGGAAAATTTCCGGAAGTCGGGTTTCAGACATATTGGTATATGCTGATAGTGCTGCACTGTTTGAAGCATGTATTAGTAGGATATGCTGATAGTGCTGCACCGCTTGGAGCATTTATTAGTAGTCTATGCTGATAGTGCTCCGGCTTTTGGAGCATTTATTAGTAGTATATGTTGATAGTGCAACGGCGTCTGCAGTAGTATACGCTGATGGTGCTGCGGGATTGAAAAATCGCGGAAATCCGCGAAATCTTTCATCCCTGTGGTATACACTGATAGTCCTGTGCTATTTGAAGCACGTATTAGTAGTATACGCTCAAAGTGCTGCGGGATTGCAGTAGGGGCCTACAGGAAGAATCCTGGAAATCGCGGAGATCTTTCATCCCTGATTTAAAGCTGCATAGTCCAATGAAATATCAAATTTTCAAACCCAAGCCAATTATCTAGATTTGATTTTACATATCTAACTTAGATACTGATGCACTTATTAAGCATTTGTTTATGTGTAGAAGGCAATACTGAGTCAATTTAACAACCTGTTACTACAGAAGTCTATGGTGTCAGAGTTTTGGCAAGCTTTCCAAAACTAATTTTCCATGTTTGCACTCAAAATATCTCAAAAGTTTACCATTTAAAATATAAGTAACTTTGACGTAATGTAAAGTAGATACTAGTGATCGATCTAATATATTTATCTCAGAAAAAATACAGAAATTCAAAAGCATCGGACTATGCAACTTTAATCTCACACTCCTCCCCCCCCCCCCCCACTTTCTCCTTGGCTTTAACATTGTGTAATTAAGTACCAATACTTCTTTCTTTAATAACTACCTACTATCTGTTTAAAATGATGCCAAGTGTAATTCGGTGAATTGGGGGTTTCAGTAGTTGTGCATAGGTAATATTCTGGAACAGGTCCTATGTTATGTAACATGCTAGCATTTCAATAGTTTTATTGCGTTGTCAATATGATTTTGATTCAGTCGCCTGTATTTACTTCCACCTGCTGTCCCTTATTTCCATTGTTGCTCTGTACTACCAAACTGTAGTACCCTCATATAGGCAAGTGTATCACCATGTGCAAGAACAACAGGTTTGACTGGAAGAAAAAACACAACTCTGGCAGTGGTGCAGCTGATGATTTCCAATATATCACAAAACAGACCTGACACGCTATATCGCACCCTGCTTTTATTTCGCGTTATTGTGTAACTAGCCCAATAATATAGTAATTTAAACCGAAATTAATATATAATTGTTACATTTTTGAAGTGAGGAATCTATTGTCTGAAATAGTATAAGTCACTTGAACATACGTAGAATGGTAAGGATTTACATTTGGAATAGTACAAATTTATCGTAAAATATCATATACTTGTGTGCTTAATAAATTTAACAAAAGTATTTACTACTATAAATTTATGTAAATTTCCTCATCCTAATATTTCACCAGTAATGTTGCAGTTAGGAAATTTGGAATAAATGAGGCATTCTTTACACGGTGAAACTGCATGTGCATGGATATAGGTAGGACAACGAATGTAATTCGTTCGAGTCATTAATTATTTACTATATTAAAATGGTTTTGGCGTTAACCATCAACACCAGGCGTGCTTAACTAGATCGGTGGTTTTGTGAAGATAGTGGCTATTACATACAATGTTCTCGTTTTTTGAGAATGTGTTATGGTTATGTATATAGGGAAACACTAAAGACTATTGCATAAGTGCAGATATAATAAAACATAAAAATTATGTAGCCTTGTTTGTGTTATGCTATAGGTGAGCCGGTGTTTGTCTAGAGGAATGAGATGCTCGATTTAACTTCCCGTACGCGGGGTTGGGTGCTGTGTCACATGACCAATACAATAATTCTTATGTTTATTATACTACCCTGAATGACCCCCCCCCTCCCCCCTCCCACACACATCATTTTGAGCTAGTGACTTAACTATCTTTTCAAGCTGAATCCGTAAACACAAAAGTATTAGGGTGATATCCTCTTGTATGGTTGCGGGTCTTGGACTTTGAAAGCCAGAGAAAAGAGAAGGATTGAAAGGTTTAAACTGTGGGCATGGAGAAGAAATTCTTGGAATATGGCAAGGGCATCAAACTAACGTAAGTGAGTTAGAAGTTGGGAAACAGAAAGCTAATTTCACAGGTTTACAGTGCACAATTGTGATACTTTATTCAAGTTGCAAGAAAGAAGGATGGCAGTATGGAGAGAACCATGATATGCAACGAAGGAGGGACAAAGGCGGGGGTGGAGGAAAACATTTTATTCAGGATAAAATGAGTAAGAATAAATGAGGTGAACATCAGGGACATGTAGAACAATGCATACAATAGGCTAGAAGTAAACATGAGGTAGTCAATGCAATGCTAATGAAGATAATATCATGGAATGTCAGGACCTGCCAGGTATGGCGAGGTCATCCTGGGGAGTCACTGGGAAGGGAAGAGCCCTCCACCAAAAGGGAGGAGAGGGCTCGAGGGGCAGGTAGGCGTACACCGCCTCGGAAGTCCAGGTCCCCTGGGCCATGATATCCTGTAGGGGATCAGAGGCCAGGGTTATAGGGGAAGTCATTGTGGCGAGGGGTCACGTATGACAAACCGAGGCGGGCCACCCCAGCCCACAGCCCAAGCAGGTGGGCCCGGCTGAGGGCGTCGGCCAGGACAAGGGAGGCACCAGCCTTGTGGGGGATGGAGATGGTGAAGGACCCCACCGGAGTGAGGAGCCAGAGCTCCCAGGCGCAGGTCCCAAGGGTGGGGTCGCGGGCACGGCCGGACTCGAGGGCGGCGGTGGAGGCCATGTTGTCGGTATTCATGACGACTGTGGTGCCCGCGACATCCTCGGGAAGGAGGGCCCAGAGGGCAAACACAAGGTTGACAGCCTTGAGTTCATGGATGTTGGGGAAATGGGCACGGACTGCCTGGGAGTACCCCTGGGAATAGCAGGCGGTGGGCGAAAAGGCCCCGCTCCCGGTGAGGCAGGAGTCGCACTCGATCACAAGGCGCCTCGGGCTCGTGGAGGAGGTGAAGGCCGTTGGAGGCGCCGCCGTACAAGGCAAACCAGCGCAGGTCGCAGCAGGCCTCCTCCCCAAGGGTGAGGGAGGCGGCCTGGTAGCAGGTGAGGAGGCGGCCCATGAACTTCCTCGCAGGGAGGACACAGCTACCCACGGGGTTAAGGCGGCCGAGGACGCTTTGAAGCTTGCGGCGCCCGAGGGTGCGATGCTCGATCCAGGCCTCACAGTCGGCGATGAGGGCCTCGACTTTGTCAGGGGCGATCCGAATCGTCATGGCCTCGCTGTCGAGGGCGAATCCGAGCCAGGTGAGGCGGACTGCGGGGGGGGGGGGGGGGGGGGGGTGCACTTCCCGGTGTAATGTCCAGCCTGAGGGTAGCCACCAGGTCTATGAAGGAGTCGAAGGCCTGGCGGGCCCTCAGGTAGGTCCACTCACAGCCTACGTAATCATTGACGTAGACCAGGGAATGAAAGCCCTCACGCCGGAGGACCCAGGGCAGGGCTGCAGTCACCCGGACTCAGGCCACCCCCCGAGGATCAGCAGCCGAAGGGGAGGGCGAGGTCCACATATGTGGCGCCGTCAAGGGTGATCGGTAGGCTCTGGAGATGTCCGCGGTCCATATGTAGGCGCCGACACCTTCCTGGAGGAGGCGCCGGCCCATATCTGCGACACAGGAGCTTGTACGTGTGAGTTCTCCCGAGGTATTCCCAATGGGGAATGCCGGTGTTGAAACTGCCTCTGGGAGGGTAGGAGAGGTCGACTATGACCCTCCTGTTCCCAGGGTCTAACTTGGCCCCGGTCATCATAGGGGAGACCTGCGCCCAAGGGTTGAAGGGGGGACGTGGAAGGGGCTGGTGAGGGCACCGTGGGCCAGCTTGGTGGCGACGAAGTCCCGGAGGTGGGCCTCGTGTTTGTGTAAGTGGAGCGTGAGCGGGAAAGCCAAACTCCAGCAAGTCGACCACGTCAAGGTCGTGGAGGCAGACCCGCCAGTCCGAGATGTTGAGGCCTGAGTGGAGGGGGATGTGGGCAGCCAAAAAGTTAGAGAGGCCAGCATCGCGGAGGGCTGCGTAGGCCCTGGTGAAGTCGGGGTATCAGGCCCAGACCTCGCTGGAGGTGTGGGACCAGATGGAGAGGACGGTGGGGGCAGTACTCATGGGGGGAGCGGCCACATGAGGGGGCGGCAGGGATCAACCATATCCGCGACCGGCCATCCAAGGTCGCCAGGGAAGGGGTGGGGGTGGAGAGGGGGGCGCCAAACTCAGCGGGGCTGTGGGGGGAGGGGAGCTCCAAGTCGGGCTCGGCGGAGGTGTGCAGGCCGGGGGATAGCCGATATAGGCAGCGTCACCAGCCGCCGTGGGAGGGGGGGGGGGGGCGCGAAGGACAGAGCCTTCCGCGCGCGGATCCCCCCACCCCCTCTGCCCAGGGGTGGGGGGGGGGGGGGGGAGGGCGATGTGAAGTGGCGGCCGCGGCGGCATCTGAGGCGGGAGTCCGGGGCGGTCGTGTCTGGCGCTCTCCTGGCGCTGCGGCGGCCGGCAGTGCGGCCTCGGCGATTGACGGCATGATGGAACTTGGAGGAGTATGCCAAAAAAAGTGAGTGCTGCTGGAGGAGGAGGCAGGAGGCGGAGTGGCTGGAGGCGGGCCGCGTTATAAGGGGAGGACAGGGGGGTGGGGGGTGGGGGAGGGAGTGACGTAACGGGGGATGGGGGGAGAGGGGACAGAGGGCGGGGGGGGGGGGGGGGTCCTCCTCCGCCGTGAATCAAACGCAATGCAAGCATTACGACCAATGACTGGGACGATAGACGGCAAATGACACAGGACGATTTCAAAAGTGAATGGTTTTACAGTGTAAGGTAGCTCACTGGCATAAGGATGCCCATACTAATTCAACAGGTGGGGCTGGTGAGTTCAACAAATAATGGTCTTCCAGGTTTACTAGTTATAAACAAGTTGAATATATATATGCTCATTATGTAACAACTATTCAACAAAAATTGAAATTACCATAGCTGTATTGTCCCAAATAGGATATAAAAGGTCTGTATAACTTCGTGAAAGCATATATTTGTGTGATTAAATAAACTTGAGGCATTCATATTTTACTAAATATATCTAACATTTTTACAAATTAATCGTGATAGTTGAAAAGGTCACCAAGACAATATAGACGGTTTAGAGTATGTTATTTGGTATAACTTCATTCACTAACAGACTTTCAATTATTTAAAATAAAAAAGTAATTTACTAAAAGTCTAACCTGATAGACTTATTTATCTGAACACAGTTACATGTAAAAAGCCTGTTTTAATGTTCTGACCGTTTAAGAACTTGGTACCCATCGTTGCCTAGAAGCGCAGCAGGCCAGAGAGTGGGTGACTGTCATAAAACCTTTATGATGGAAATAACCTAGGTTATATATGTATATACATATTATATATACACGTGAACGGCATACACCTATTTATTAATGAACATTTTTTTATTAATTAATAAAATGAACCAAACTTACATGTGACGGTTGTATAAAGCATAGAAAGCTACGGGGAAAACAAATAATAGTTTCCAGGAAAACTCAGCTTCAGCCTACTCTTATGTTTTTTAAAGTTTTTTTGTAGTGTATGTATAAAAATTCATTTGAAATACCCTGAATACGAGAAGAGCTGGATCGACAATGTAAGGAAGTTGGCGGTCCCCCCTTTCCTTGCCACAGCTCCGCACCACATCCAGTGAAAGACAGAAACAGCAACAGATTGCAACAGCAGCCTCACTTACGTCTACTCATCGACCGACTCGGTCGAGGGACTAATAGATGAATCTTGAAGGAGTGGTGAAGCAAAATCTAAAATATTCCTGGTCTGCATGCTACACCATACCACCGTCCTTATCAATTCTACTTGCGCAGAAGCTTATTCAGTGCGATTGATTACTGCAAGCTTGCTTTTAAAAGGAACTATAAGTGTACCGAGCTCTTGTAACCACCACTTTATAATGTAGTCTTACTGATAATTGGTTAGAACAATGCTTTCAGAACATACACGGGCAGAGATTTGATTAATTACATTTGATATAGTGAGCTTATGTATTTAACGGACCAGTATAGATATTTGAACTACATAAAATCTTGAAGGAGTTGTAAATATATACCCATCCTAGACTATGGAAGTCCTATAAAAAATAAAGGTTGTTTTATTTAATGAAGCCTCTAGAGCACATTGATTTTTATCATCGGCTATTGGACGTCAAACATATGGTTATTCTGACATATTTCTTTGGAGGAAACCCACTGCCGCCACATAAGCTACTCTTTCTGATAAGCAGTTGTTGCAGTGAATGTTTAAAAGAATCTGGAATAGATAGGGTGTTGACACAATAGCTGTACTCTGAGAAATGTTCTCCAAGCACACATTTCCCTTGTTTTATCAGTTTATGCAACCGAATATATGGAGGGGGAGTGATGAGGTCCGTAATGTAATAATGATGTCATGGGTGCGATCTAGAGGGGTTCTTCAATGATATCATGGGTGCGATCTAGAGGGGTTCTTCACGGACCAGGGAACACTACAGAACCCCTCGGAGAGGTTGCATTTACACACTAGCCAACGTGGACATTGACCTCAGCACTATTCCTCAACATATTCAGTTACGCAAACTGAAAAGGTGTGCTTGGAGAGCATTTGTCAGAGTACAGTTCCAGTATCAGCGACCTATACTAGATCCCTTTAATGAATGCAATGCATCAGTATCTAAGTGGGCCATGTAGGATCAAATCTAGATAAGTGTTTGATTCTGTCATCGGATTGTGCTCTGAGCTACTTCGAACTGGATCCTCGATGCTGGTGTATCAATGTCTTCAGATATGTGTTGGAGATGCACACAAGGATAATGCGAGGTCCGTGGTGATGGATAATGGGTCTTATATAGCGTGGTGCCCCCGACGGAAGCCTCATATGGTTAAGTGAATGGATAACCTTAGCTTCCACCTTCTTCAGGGATGGGACTAGGGCATTGCCCCCATCACTTTGCTTGCTTTGATCAACCGAGTCATCGTCCGATTCAGAAGAAGAGGATCCGGACCAGTTGTGGTTAGTACTCCGCTTTCGACGCCTGCTTCGTTTCGAGAGCTGATGAACGATGTGCAAAATGCGGTTACGGCTGTTGCAGTTGAAGTTAATTGGTGGGATCTTACCGTCGCGCATCAGCTCCTCGACCATACGTAGCGTCTGTTGAGCGTCCGGCATTCCAGGGGAATTCATCTTGGTGGGCAGATTTACGGCCCTCATATCAGGCATCTGCGGGGCCGGTGACGGATTGGCTATGTTTTTCACACCTGGATTTGGCAAGTTGCGAGCCTGTGGAAAGTTTGGCTTCTTGAAACTTGGTGCACGCAGTGGAGATTTCACTTGGAAGCCTGGCACCTTGACCTGTGCATGATGTGGAAGAGCCTTGCCATGGACACGTGAAGGTGGTAAATAACCATGAGCCTGGATTGTTGGTGGTCGCTGCAGTTGCATGCCATAGGAATTCAGCATCGTTGTTTGTGGAAGAACGGTGTTGGCGTTTGGTGGTCTGCGCACGCGCTGGCGCAGCGCTACTTCTGGTGGGCCATTTCCGCGAAGCATCGTGTTCAGTTTCGAGTACGCTGCGTCATTTTGGAGTTGGTGCTGATTGTGATTCCCCCAGTTTCTCCACTGCCATGGGTTTCTGCCCCAACGGCGAACACTGCCAAAGTAACGCCAGTGTAGAGAATTTGCAGCAACAGATCCCACAAATGGCTTCGGCTTGAAAAGAGTTTGAGCAGCAGAGTTGGTAAAGCGTCTTCTAGACCGATCAGGTCGACGTTGAAAAGGAGGCTGTCTTATCTGAGTTCTGATTGGAACCCTTGCAGCCAACTTAGCGTTATACTTTGGGCGGATGGCAGTCGCTTCACGTGGTCTGGGTCTCGCGGTGAGCAAACGAGCGATAAACCGGGCCATAAGAGCTAACTTATTCGCTTGCGTCTGCATGTCTCGCTGACTGGGATCTTCATCAAATTTTAGGTTCTTTGCATCCTCTTCCTTGACTGACCTGCTTTCATTGTCTGTCACACCGCTGTCATCATCATTGTCTGGGTCACCATGGAGATTTAATGCACTCTTAGATTCTTGTAAGTGAAGCACAGTCGTGTGCACTCTTCCTAACCGTGCTGTTGTTTTCACAATTTCCAAAGAGTCATTCTTTCCAGGCATGCTGTCTGCTCTCTTGTATCTCCCCGTTGGCAGCAAGACGTTCTCTGAAATGAAAGAATTCATATGGAACGATTAGGCTATGCTGCATGTACAGGGGCACTAACATTACCAATACACCTTACATATTTATAATTGTCAGGATCGAATATGAATAATAATGTATATCTTGAAAAGTACCTATTCTCTTTGAGTTATTTGACCGGACGGGATGGCTGAATTAGTAAGAAATGTCAGGAGTTTGAATCTTGGCCGAGTCAAATCAATGACGTACAAAATTAGCAGTTGTTGCTATCTAGCATGGCACTCTGCATTCCTAGGGTAGGACAAGGACTGGTTTGCTCAATATCTGGATGTGACTGAGCAGTAAACGGGGTCATGGTGTCAGTGGCCCTGGTCTCCCAATGAGGCAACCCTATAAAGTCACCACGAGTCTGCAGTCACAAGTCGGTATCCATCCTGATATGACCTTAGATGTTGTTAGGACATAAAACCCCAACAAATAAAGTCGTAATTTAGTGCCCAATCAAGAATACACATATATGACATATGACTGCTGCACTATTGCTAATTAATTTAAACTATACATTTGAAATGAAGCTTATTTTGGACATTAATTGTAGCCGAACAACTATATTGCCCAATGTTTATTACTAGGTAACGCGGATGGGACCGCCTGTCATGGCATCACATAACACGGTTTATGAGCTGACGCAGCTCATAGAGTTATATAAATGATCATAATAATTGCAGTAACGAAAGCAATACTTTATGTGCCCAGCCATATCACAGTCATGTTAGCTTTCGGGACGGGCAGATGTATTACTAGTTTAAATACAATTGCATAGGTTATATACAGTGATCATATTGAGTTCACATGGAGAATCGCGATACAAGTTACACAAATCGCTACGAAATAAACGTATTGATCGTATATATAGTAAGCTGTGTTTAGCAACAAATATGTAAACTGTTGCATATAATAGGTACATGCAAATCAGTTCCCGATTAATTAGCAATTGATGCTAATGAAAATTTCTAAAGCAATATATATAATATATATGTATGTATATATATATCCAAATATTTGGCTAAATGCAAAATGGGTAACATTTGACTAAATGCCGTGATGCATAATCATTTGATTATGCATAATATCCTATATATATACAAGGAAGATATATATATATATATATCTATGTATATAGATAATATGCATATATTACATTGCCGCTAGCATGTGGATATAACATTATATATAATACAGCTATATATCCTAGTATTGCTTGCATTCGTTTTGAGTTTTAATAAACACAAACTGCATACTGGCTATATATTATACTTGTTATATATGTAGCGAATTCGTATATATATTATACATATATACATATATAGCTTTACACTTGCATATAACTGCTTCTGAATGGTTAAATGCAGCCAGTATTAATTAATACAGCCTACCTGTTGTATTTTTGTTGGCCGCACAGTGCACTTCGAGTAGGAAGAGTGGAAGGAGTACCACAAGTTTGAGGACCGGTGTGGGTCGCCAACCCCTGCCCCGATCCCCCACCATCACCTTTCTCCCATTGCGCGAGAAAGTACATTGCGCCTTACCCAGGATATATATATATATGTATATATAAGTATTTCCAATATCTGCACTCCAACTAGTCAATCACTTCTTTGTCCAAACACTCACAAATTAATTATGAAAATCCACCATTGTTCCAGCCATAAGCAATTGAATGCAATGGTCAAATGAATGCTGTCAATATTCAGTTCAGTCTTAGCTGGAAGTCCTCAAAGTAAATCCATTATTTAAAATTGCGCGAAGTGGTGTAGTGAGCGTGGACAGTCTGTACGCCAGCAGCACGTGTAGTTAAGAATATGGCAATTGTCCAGCCAGTACTTGGGAGCATCCAGACTGAAGCATGTCAACAGTAAGCAAGACGTGTCTTATATGTAGCTGTATTTCCCACTATGGTAATAGCTGGAATGAAATGTCTACGTGACATGTGCTACTGGAATACCTGGGCAAATAATCATCTCCCCACACCTGGGCTGACAGGCGGCATGTGAAAACCTATGGGGCAGCAGGAAGAACTGCTCATCTGGGTTTGATGATGCCCGGGGGGATGCCACATTTCTTTCAAAATTGAAATTAAAGTAACACTAATAACTAGCAATTTTCAGTCGGCCGAGCATATAACGATATATTAATAGAGGTGTATGCGTCCATCAACGCTAACAACCTAATAATAACCCAACTTCACGTCACTGTCGGTGAATCTGTCAGCAATTTATGCTTTGTTTTTGGAAATCTATATTTCGCTTTAAACAGAAGCGTTTGCTTTGTTCTACAGGGCAGCTGTCATTTTTTTAATGTATGTAGAAAACCACCTGGCCGTGGGTTACCAACATCCTGCTGAGTGACCATTATGTGTCGTGTCTGCCCATCAAATAGTTGTTGTGGGGCATTTGACCACCTTACTATTTGGCCAACTTCTAGCTGACCCCTGAGGGCTGCACTCAGATTACATAAACATCATTTGGTATGTCTGTCCTCAATCAGGCAATATCCATCTATGTGCATGTGTCTATTATATATATATATATATATACATACACATAACTTCTAGCTGACCTCTGAGGACTGCACTCAAATTACATAAACATTATCTGGCATGTCTGGCCTCAATCTGGCAATATACCTCTGGGTGCACATGTCTGTTATATAATATATATAGACACACACATAACTTCTAGCTGACCTCTGAGGACTGAACTCAGATTACATAAACATCATTTGGCATTTGTATGGCTCCACTTTCCCTCTGTGCATGGCTAGATTACAAATATATATTTTCTTTTATTAATATATATACTGAATTATATCGTTTTATTCCATCACGTTCTATCCCAATAGCGTTTTATTCCATCGCCGAAAAAGTCTGCATAGCACCTGAAAATCCCAAACTAGGCCCCTGTATGCTCTATATGTCATAGCAACTGCCCCTCGGTAGCATTCTGTGACTTCCGTGGGCCAATTGCCCTGAGTGAATGGCCGAGGACCAGGCCAATAATTGATAACCGGACGGTGTCTCCTGCTGTTGAACGTCCGGCCTTAAACACGCCACCTTTAGGCCTATTAAAATAACTTTCCTTTTTGACCCGCTGAAACTTTAGTCAATCAGATATTTGTTGGTTTCGTATAATTAAGCTACATTAAATCGTAGCCAAAAATTAAGAAAATTCTAAGTACAAAATAAAAAAGTGTATATTTATCAAAGATTTAATATGGACAAAATATGATGCTGAAAGAAATTGTTTGCAACTGCAGTTAGAGTGTGACAATTTATCTACGCCCCTGGTGATATTAATGTTTATTCAACCAACCCACCCACTCAGTCCACACGTAGACCAATCACAGTCCCATTATTCAGTTTTCTGGTTTAGCTACCATAAATAAAGGTATCCGTGCACACATGTGAGAGAGGTTAGTTGTTGGGGTTTTACATCCTGGAAACATCGAAGGTCATATCAGGACGGATACCGACTTGTGACAGTGCGCACTCATGGCAACTTAATAGTGCTAGTGCTGCCCCACTGGGAGTCCAGGCTGCCAGCACCATGACCTGATATCCCACTCAGTCACAATATCCTGACACTGAGCCAACCAGTCATTGTCCTATCCTAATAATGCCGAACACCTGGCTAGGAAGCGCCAAGTATCAATTTTTAAGTCATTGGTTTGACTCGACCAGGGTTCGAACCCATATGTTTGAATCACACGATCTACCCAACCGGGAGACGAAGGCTCGATTCAGACAGTGGAAGGCTGCGGTGGAGAGTCATGAGGTGCCGGGGGAAGCCACATGGCCGCCCCAGAATGTCAACAAACAGTGGATGGGTAGTGAGGGGGGGGCCACAGGCGGTAAGAGTCATCGGGGGACAGGCGGTTGTCTCTACTGGCTCGGCGCGGTTTTATCATCCCGCCGGGGTGCTAAAAATCCAACATGGACTTCTTACTGGGCCTGTCCCTGGACTTCTTAGAATAGCAGCTGGCCTCCGTATGGTTTGTGACTATCCTCCTGACATTAGCACAGTAACCACACACACGGGCAAGATTTTGGGTGCCCGAACCATGCGACTCTCCTTTCCCCGCCTGGTCGCATGTTCTGGGGTCTTTATTCCAGGCTAGGCAGTGCGCGACCATCACTGCCTTGTGGTAGTGGTTGCGGGGGTCAGCGCCTGCTTTTTGCTGCTGTTGCTTCCCATGCTGGTGGTCGGCCAAGGTCAAGGGCAGGTGTGTCCGGCCATAGCGATTATCTTGATTCATAATACGGCATTTACAGCGGCCGTATCCTTCCAGCTGTTGCGGAGGCGTCCGTCCGCTATCCTGGTGAAGATCTCCTAGGAGTATCGTCTGACGACTGGCCAGGACAGGGTACAGTTTTCGTGGGCCACCATCTCTAGGTGGCGGGAGAGGGCCTCCAGGGCGCTTGCCGGGAAAGCGCGCTGGTACTCGAGGCACTTCCCCCGATTTGATAGATTTGCCTTCGTCCCCCCTCTCGACCAGATCGTAGGGAAATAGATACTTAGTGGAAATACCTTTCTTCCTGGTGTTTGCCTTGCCGTCCGCCGCTGTGACGATCAACCGCACAGCTTCCTCGGCTGTAGAGCGGGCCCCCCTGCCATACGCGTCGTCTCTGGTTCTGTATTGTCAGCATCAGGTAGCGTCACAGCCAGGGGAGCGGCCACAGCCCTCATGGGTTTCTCGGTGTGTCCACGATTGGCACTCGCTTCGGTGTTGGGGTGAGGGGGATGGTGAGGACCACACACTCACCCGGCTTGCGTGTCGGACGTCGCAGCTTGCTTGGGAGCTGGTGCAACCTCTACATGTAATCGCCATCGGGGACGTTGGCGACAGCGTCCTGGCGCGGTGTAGACGCTGCTGGTCTATTGATATGGGCCGGCACCGTTGTGGTGGCATGAGGGGTGCGGATGGAGAACGGGTGGCTGCGTGGTGGTGTATGTTGTCGGTAGCAGCCGTGGCTTCCGCGAGCACCTTGCTCTGCTCCGCCATTTCTTTATGTTGTTGAGTGGCGTGGATCTCAACCGCATCCCATCGCTTCTCGATCGCGTCGATGGATGTCTGCTTCGCTTTTGCCGATGGCTTCTTTGTGCGGGTGGATTGTCTCAGAGGCAGCATCCGCCGGCACACGGTTCGCCCCGCTATCTTGCGACATGAACGAGTCCCTCGGGTCGGCTTCGGATGCTGCTATTGTCCTTTTTCTAATGCGCTGGGATTTATGACTTGGCGTGCCCGCTGCATGTTGCTTTTTGACATGAGTGCCTTTTTTAACTGTAGGTAGCTTTATGACGTGGGTATACTTGGGTGGAGATGGAGGTGCCGGTGTGATAAAGAATAGGCTTTGAAATCGGACCCCGAATGCAGGTCAAGGGGGCGTAGGGGAGGCGGGGGAGGCGCACAGGCGCCTCTTGGTGATGTGAGCGTCTCAGGCCTCCTCCGCTGGATCAACCACAATTCGGAATTATGGGCCAACTCATTCGGCCATCCCGTCTGGTCCCACAGGAGACAGAGGTAGTTAGTTAGTGAATGGTGATTGCTTAATGCCGTTTCGAAAGCAAAGACCATAATCAAGGAGAGAAGTGTTCAAATCCTATTCGGACATATTATTATCAATTTTCTGATAAAAATAAAATATAAAATAAAAAAATAGAGAGAGGGGGAGAGTTGCTCGGCCTTTTCTATTTGGAGTCATTAACATGTAACATCGCTTGTTCTCGGTACATAATTCGCTTCACTCGGACAGGAGGAACAATTTATTAAATAAGAAAATCAATCAGGACCTGAGCAGGCTAACCAAATGGGTGACTGGGACCAAAAGTCTAAGTGTAGGCAGGGGCTAATCGAAAGTAGTCTAGAATCGTCATCAGTGATCAGTGTTCAAGGTAGATGAAGGTAGGTCAATCAGGTAGGTCAATCAGCGCTCACCCCACCAGAAAGTGGCTGGGGGGGTGGGGAAGCTGGTATGGTTGGCTTGCCAGCAGAGCCGGTGTGGCAGAATGACAGGTAAGCGGGAGGTAGATCACGAGGAAAGGAAGAAAACTTGCCTCGTTCGCAAATTACGCATGTTAGCCTCACCAACATGCTCAATTCGTTTCACTCGGACAAGAAGAACAAGAGCATGGATGTAAATTTGAGCAATTTATTAAATAAGAAAATCAATCAGGACATGTAGGAGGCTAAGCAAGTGGGTGACTGGGACCCAAAGTCTAAGTGCCGGCAGGGGCTCTCGCACAGGTAGTGATGAGAGGTAGGACTGAAATGCCCTACTCTTCCAGGTGCCTGCCTGTAGTAGGACAGGCGTCGAGAGTCCAGCAGTATGACAGGCCTGGGCGGCACCTCTGCGCAGACAATGGAGAGTGAGTGGCCTATGGCGAGGTAGAGCAGCTCGGGAGGCAGCTCGCAGTATTCTGGTGAGAGTCTTGGTGGTAAGAGGAGCTCGGGAGGGAAGGAGGAAGGCGGGATCATGTGGGAAGTGCTATCTGGGGAATCTATTCGGGGCGGCTGGGAGCGCGCCCTTGCTGTTGTGAGAGGCAGCCTGACCCGGCGCTTCCGAATCAGGGGCATATCCGTGTGCTATTGACCAGGGATGAAAGTAGTCTCCGGGGAAAAAAGCGGAAATGTGGATGTTCCCTCCATAGGTTTAGCATTGTCAGGGAATCGCGGAAAATTACCGGAAGTCGGGTTTCAAATATATCGGTGTACGCTGATAGTGCTGCATCATTTGAAGCATGTATTAGTAGTATACGCTGATAGTGCTGCAACATCTGCACTACATATTAGTATAAGCTGATGGCGCTGCAAGATTGAAAAATCCCGGAAATCCGCGAAATCGCGGAGATCTTTCATCCCTGATTGAGTAGAAGTGAAGTGGATAGGCAGAGTAAGTGAGAGGTAGATCACGAGGAAAGTAAAACTTGCCTCGTTCGCAAATTAAGCATGTTATGGCCCTGTCACACTATGACGTAACGTGCCAGCATAGGGAGAACGTGAAAATAAATTTAACACGTCGAAAATCTCGACGTAATATGCAAATATGTGGCCAAGTTGGACGGTAATGCCGCATAGTGGACGTGAGCGTAACGTAGGTATAGCGTCGTGCCAACGAGAGAGGTCAAAGGAATTATTAATTATGTAAACGTGAGGCTTGCGAAACCCCAGCGCGCGACGTCAGCCTAGCGTGACAGTAGCGGCCGCTTAGCATCGATTAACGTTGTCACGTCCAACGCAACCGTTTTGCCCGACATGAGTCGACGTCGACCAACCGAGAGGCTGTCCGACACCGCCGGCGTGAGCCGCAAAGTCCTCCTCCCTGTGCGTCGCTATGACGTAACGCCCCTTTGATCTAACGTAGCTGACGGATCCCTCCCGCACGTCTAACGCCGGCGTAACGTGAGTGTGACGTCATCTAAACATCACTGCATCACTTCAAGCTATGTCGAGCTACGTCAAAAGTTTTCAACATGTCCAAAACTTGGACACACGCTGACGTAACTCGACGTAACCTGACGTAAATCGACGTCAGTCTAACATAAGCATGACGTAACCCGCCGTACCTCAACGTAATGACGAAACATCACCTACATCGGCTTACGTTACCTCCTTACGTCGTAGTGTGACAGGCCTATTAGCCTCGCAAACATGCTCAACATGAACCACAACGATTCAGGGTATGGTCCAACTGGGAAGCAGTATTTAAGGGCACGCCATTTATCCATTATACACATAGGGAAGACTTAACATAACATGCAGCGGAGATGGTCGTCACATTAAAGAGCTGTGCGTGATTGTGTCGATGTGGTTTCAAAGAGAAAAAAAAAGGTAGGAATCACCAAAACTTTCTAAATTATGTTTTGTGTGTGTTTTTTATAGTCCTTGGATGCGTTTTAATAGTTAACATTCCACAAGGAAAACTATGATGTATAAATATCTGATTAACTCAGCATATTAAGAATATCATGTCTTAGCAGGGGGAGGGGGTGTCAGTCAAGTAAGATTTATATCGTTTAATAAAATGTTGATAATGTTTCAGCATATTTTATGTTCTGTAGTAAAATGTTGATGTGTAGGCTACTACTTTGGGAGGAGGGTGAGGGGGGGGGAGGTCTGGAAAAGTAGTATGCCTTGTACGATGGTGAAAATGTTGAAAACTTTGGATGACTCCTTACCTCAAAAGTAAATAGCTGCAGTCTCTCTTTTGGTCCTCATGGAGATGGTCATTTCAAAGCCGAACGGAGGAAATTTACTAAGCTCATTTAGAACCAATGTTCATATAAAAGATCATTTTGGTGGTCACGATTTAATAGCTACTTTTAAAAGCACCCACCATATAGATTATCTTGTGGGTCATTGGAAGGTCATTATTGAAGGTCATTATCTTGGAAGTCATGTTCAACCAGACCAAGCTGATGTGCCTTGAGTTGAGACCGCAGATCTGTGCTTAGTTCCAATGCTGCCTCTCGTATGTCACGGTTCGCGTGAGTAGCCAGATCCTGCAGAAACTTAGCTTGTAGCTGGAAAGGAAATGTCATTAAAAAAATAACCATGTTGCACAGGGACTTCTATCGGACACGCGTCTCACTTATTTCAAATTATCTATGTGCATAAGCTATGTGTAGAAGAAGTACAATTGTATATCCATAGCTTAATTAATTAAATTAGTTAATAGTGCATAGTTCCGAGGTATCAAGATATCTCATTTTCAAAGGTGTGGAAAAGCTGTGCAACTTGAATCGGTCTGGAACAATTAACTTCTTACGGTAAAACCTCAAATAGAAACCGCAGTTCTAAATTAAAAAATAAGCGGGAAAGGATAATCAGAGCTACGCATAGGAGATTTTGGTCAAAAGTGTTGAACAAGTTAGTCAAATGGTCCCAGGTGATATGATCACTTCTAAATCGAAACTTGGACGGCACCCAGTGCAGGTAGTGGGAGAAGTGAGAGGGTTGAGAAACAGTTCGCCCCACGTGATCCTGATCAAGCAAAACCCATCACAGACCCGCATTCCAATTCTAATATACTTTCTTTCAATTATGAGGGCTTACAAATATATATATATATATATGTCGTGGGGGTGATGAAAATGGGAAATACTGCGCCTAGAGCGGGACTCGAACCCACATCTCTTTGCATTCCGGGCCAGTGTGCTAACCATTACACCACCTAGGCTCCCTGATATCAACGCACTCCCCACGCCTACCTGTCTATGTGGTTACTTGCCTGAGAGGTCAGTGCAGACCACTACATATATATATATATATATATATATATATATATATATATATATAGAGAGAGAGAGAGAGAGAGAGAGAGAGAGAGAGAGAGAGAGAGAGAGAGAGAGGGTAAGTTATATGAGACTTACCTGGGTATAGTTGAAGGATAACTTCTGTTTACCGAGGGCTGAGCCCCTGGGTAGTCGCAGTACAGGGAGATGAAGCAGTTCCAGTTCAAGTCAAATTTGACCTATTTCCATTGAGGATAATAATGTGAGCTAAATGTCTTATAACCCAATCCTTATTTTATATAAATATAAATATTTATTCATTCACTACTTCTGTGTCACATGGAGAGGGTGGGTGGGCCTTGTACTGCCACTACCCAGGGGCTCAGCCATTGGTAAAACAGAAGTTATCCTTCAACTATACCCAGGTAAGTCTCGTATAACTTACCCTATTTTACCTCGGGCTGTAGCCACCAGGCTATTCACAGCCCAGGGGGATTTTTATGTAACGAGCGTTATTACCCGAATCTTTTTATGCTATGAGCAACTTTGTATTTTGAGAAACACTTTGTGAAGCTATTCTCTTTCATTTTATCAGTGAAGCGTCAGGCTTATGTGTCCCTCTAGACTTGTGTACCAGACTCACATGTCCCTCTGGACCTGTGTACCAGACTCACATGTCCCTCTGGACTTGTGTACCAGACTCACATGTCCCTCTGGACTTGTATACCAGGCTCACATGTGTCCCTCTGGATGTTTATGCCTCACAACACCAGTTGACCATGGTTTTGGTTTGCCATACCTCAGTAAACGCCTCTCCTTTCTGTTAGAGCTGGCCATACCTCCTTAATACCTCTCATATCAGTGAGAGCTTAATCTAACAACTTCCTTGCTAGGTTATCCTCGTTTTTCCCTTTCTAGTTATAAGCAAGGAAACTGAACACCTTCAGAAAAATCAGGGGTTTGAGAAGTGAAAAAAGAGCTCTTCTTATGTACAAAACAATGATCCTCCCAATAATTGATTATAATGACCTAATATATGAACTACTCACAAAACAGCAACAAGCAAAGCTTCAAACAGTACAAAATAGGGCACTCAGGACAGTTTACAAAGGCCAACAATCTACACACAGAAGAACTACATGCTAAAGCTGGAATGGACAAACTAGAGACAAGGCGCAAAAGGCATCTCTTAGGACTCATGTACAATAGAGCCCAAGACACAAGTATTCACAACACTAGGGCAGCAAATGGCAACCTCTTGAAAATTCCCTTATCCAAGGACTAACATACTCAAAAGAGCACCTATTTATCAGGGAAGCCAACTCTGGAACAAACTCTCTGCCAAAACCAGGAATGCAACAACCTACCTGCAATTTAAATCTAGATTAAAGGTTGAGTACCCATATACATTAATAAACCTACCTGGATAGACCACAAAAGATGAGAACCGAAATAAATACATAGTCCCAAACCACTCTTTTCCCTGTCCCTCTCTTAAATCCCCCCTGGCAAAAAGAGTAAAAGAAATAACTACCAAAGTATGTCCACCAGCCTATAACAACTGACTAAACCAATAAAACATATACTACAGACAAAGCTATAGTTGACCAAGACAATTTAAATGAGTTGTGCAACCATTATTTGCATAATCCAAAATCCGTGACTACCTGTATCAGCAAGTCATGCCCATTATATTAATGTCTCCTCACAGGTATGATCATCAAATCACTGATATAGTCTAAAGGTAAATGGCTATTCTCCAGTGTACATGTGCAAAATGAGATCCCCTCTATATTTGTAATGCCTGATTTTAACCTACTATTGTCTATATTGTTCATACCATCTCATCATCTCATCCATAAATAGTTACTAAGCACTACAATTGCTAAGGCCGGAAGACCAGCGCCTCGGTGCTGAAAAAAGATGCTAATCAACTGGAATACAAATTTGAAGAAAAAAAATGCAACCCAAAGGATCTGGCTGTCTCCCAATCCACATACTTTTGTATACTTTTCAGCAACTCCTCAAAAGTTTGACTTTTGAGATGGCCCCAGTTCTCCTGGAATGCTTGACCGAACAGTTTGGTATCAGTGCCCGCTCTAACAAGCATTTGTATTTTCCAACTTGACAGGGTATCCCTGTAAAGGGAGCATGTGGGCAATATAGTTGGTTGCCCAACTGAACGTTACCAATAGTTGGTTTCCCTGCTGGATACGTAAGCTGTCAGGGCTCTAACCACAGATGCTAGGACACACATCAGAGGACCCACGTCATAGGAATGCCCGGCAATCGATGAGGGGGTGATCGCCCGGTCTGTTAGACTGTTAAAGTAACCATCAACTCTGTCATGTTCTTCTAGTTCATCTAGTGACAGATCAACTACTGTAAGGTCTGAGTAATCCGTACCTAACAAAATGAGCATGAGTACTTTAAATGTCAGGTCTCAAAGGGCCCAGTTCTTGTTTCCTGGCCACTTGTTCAGTGTCTCAAACCCTTTGTTGATCTCCCTAAATATTAGAATTTTGGCTGTGGTGGGTTCTAAGCATGCACCGCATGTAACCACCAGTGCACCAATTGATGATTCCCTCTGTCTGACCCTCGATCCAAGGTAGGATGACCGATAGTGCACAGCCTAAATCAACACACTTGGGTGAAGTGAGGAGCTAAGAGTTATAGACCTTTAGTGAAGCAAAAAAGGCACCACTTCCGAAGAGAGTGGGAATAGAGTTTAACCAACCGACACGCTTGGGTGAAGGGAGGAGCCAACGGTTTAACACCCTTCCTTAAACAGAACAGGCCCCACATCCGAAGATAGCGGAAATACCATTTTACCATGCCTTCTCTCCAACCCAACGATACAATGAATTGCATTGTGGCCAGGTCTAAATCCTGAAGCTGACTCCTTGTCAGATAGATATAAGGGAAACTGGTATTTTTCTTTTGACTAGTTTAAGCCCCAGGAACATAGATTCTTCTTACATGGGTGGTATTACTGATTTTGTGTTATGGACAAACCTATTTTCTAAAACAGTTTACCGGTCAGAAAACCCTTTCTTAAATTCATCTTTTGATTCAACAATAGTGGAAACTCAACAATGTAAGGGTCTGTACATGTCTGTTAGCCATCCATACAGCCGGTTTAGGGATGTGCACAAGCATGCTCAGTACATGGAAAAGCCTATTGGGTAGCCATATAAATGCCAGCCTCAGTTTAGCTCACACCGCTGTAAATACTTCTTATGGTCTTTAGCTATAGGTAAGGTGTAATGAGTCTTTTCAGTCAGCCCTGGCCAACCAGGCGTCAGGATTGATCAGATTCATCCCTGTTAGTTAGAACCTCTAAAAACACATTGGTATACTACCGACTTATACCACAGTATCCGGTGCTGAATATTCTGTAACTGTTGACAGTCTTCATTCTGAGGAAGACATTTGAATGTATTTCCCATTACCATGTGTAGCTGTAATTGCTACACCTTTTTTGAGTCATTCTCAATTTGTCCATAATGCTAAGTTCCTCTTCAGAACCAACGGGATATATTCTCTCTTGCTGAGAGTACCCCAGGACACAAGCTTACTCATACGTAATCATGTGTAGCTCGGTATGTAATAATTTACCGAGTTCTTGCCCCTGTTGCTGCCGGTGGCGTGTTTGCCTTGTGGTGGCATGAACGTGACCATGGATCGGTCAGTAAGCCTCCTAACACAGGGCTTGTGGCTCTGGTGTCGTTGGCATATTTTCTAAATGCAACATCCCTAAGTGACCATGCTTATGTTTGAATATCTATAGCACAGGGCTCTTGGCCCTGGTGCCATTTTTTAAATGTGCCAAATACCTACAGGTGACCGGCGTTAGGTCAATATCCCTTAATACGGGGCTCTTGCCCCTGGTGTCATCAGTGGTGTATTTTCAATGTGCAAAATAACCATAAGTGACTATAGTTCCGTCTGAATGCCTTAATCGGTTTGAGTAACCTTAGCACAGGGATTTTGATCCTGGTGCAGTCGGTGGCATATTTGCAATATGCCAACTATTCATGAATGACCCTGTTTAGGTCTAAATCCATATAACACATGCCTGTTTCCGTCGGTGGCATATTTGCAGCTACCCATAAGTGACCAAGTTGGTCTGCATGGCTTTAGCTTAGGGCTCTTATCCCTTAAGCAGTCAGCGGAATATTTGCAAAGTGCAAACTAAATATAAGTGACCTTAGTTAGGTCTGAATGCATTTCACCATGAGCTTTTTTCCCTGGTGCCTTCTATGGCATTGCAGTGGTTGGTAAATTTGTTCACATGCAAAAGTACCCATGATTGACCATGTTTTGGGTCTGAATACACTCAGCAGAGATCTTCTCCCTGTAATGAGCACATGTATTTCCGAAAATGCTTCTCGGATTCGAGATCCCCTCTTGCCACATGTAAAGCCTACACTCTACCGATTCGGCTGCCATGTCTGGTGGTTTGGATTATATAAATCAGTAAGATATATAATTATATACATACTGTAATGTTCATAAGCGACCAGACTGCTCGCTATGTTTCTACAACTCTCGGTCGTTCTCCGGTGCACTCTGCTACATTAAATGTGGTATTCATGAATGGGTCAATCTGTGACCTGCCGAATGGGAAGCTTGCTCTATTGGCCACCCCTTCCAGTAGTTTTACATATGATAATATGTGAGGCAATGCTCGCCATGGCATAGGTGAGTGGAGGAAACTTATAGAGTTCTCCCACTGTCATCCGCACTGAGTCATTGATCATAATGTTAACCGTGGGTATAACCCCCATGAGAAGAACCCATGCCTTCAAGCATTTGTGCATTTTTAGACTAACTGTAGGGAGCACAGCTGATAGAGCCGGCCAGGATCGTGTCGATAATTTATTTTCAGCTAAAAGTCTAAGCAACATGCTATTCGCCATAAATATGTGTAGGAACCACATCGGTTCTACGTCAATGTTTAGTTTCTGGGATCTGAGCTCCCGATCTTACCTCCGGGAAGCCTGCGCTCTACCGATTTGACCAACCCATTTGGTGGTTTACAATTACCTCTGATATTATTTAACTCACGTGCTGCTAGCCATAGGATGATAGGTATGTGTAGTACCTGACATTGTTATACATTAAACCTGTAGTGTAGCCCCGCGGATAGTGACAGTGTCAAAACGTTAACCGTTTCTGGGATTTTAGTTTGTGACCTTCCGTGTGGGAAGTCGACACTCTACCGATTTGGGCAACACGTCCGGTAGCTCAGAATTAAATATGGAAACATCAGCTGAATGTTTATGTGATGTGCTGCTTGTCATGGACGGGGGTAGAAAACGATATGTTTCTACAACCCCCCGGCTACTGACATCGCCTATAGCCAAGATGTAGGGAGGGACCAGTGTAGGTGTTCCTCCTCGCAGCAAAGTTACTCTGCGGTAGAGTCGCAAGGTGCCAAACTGGGAACCTGCAGGGAATCAGTTCACTAAGGGCTCATGCAAATAAGTGCATAAATGCATATTAAGCAGATAGGCGGCGTATGCCATGGCAGATTTCAACCAGGGTTCAGGCTCAGGTGCCGGTGGCATTGGAATTCGCTCGGTAGGCTCACCATTTAAAGCGTTCAAAGTAACAATTTAAGCTACATAAACAAATTGCATAACAATCACTTGAATGTTGGTTGGTATATATATGCTGTATAAGCCATTATACGAGTATAATAAGGCCGGAAGCGTCCATCCTCTCCCTACCCTATCTACTACTCCCCCTCCCAGTCATCTACTGGTTGGGCCTGCTTAACCTACAACTACCATCCTGCTCTCACTCATGTCCGTTGGGGGGCGCCACGTCTGCGCACGCACGCTCCCCCCCCCCCCCCCCCCCCCTACATGCACTCACTGTACAGCTGGATTTATATATATATATGTAAGCTGAAGGGAGGCAACGAGTAGGTATGGGCGATATCATTTATTAACAGTAACAGGAAAATGCAATATGACAAGAGAGTATAACATCCGTAGATAACGAAGTTGACAATAGGCAATATCAACAATAGGTAATCAATAGCATAATAGCATAAGGATATCTGGCTGGGCAAACGCCCTACCTGAGAAAAAAGAGTAAAGAAAAAAAACAAACGGTAAGAGGTGTGTCAGTCTGCAGCGTTGAAGGCTGAGTGCCAGGCCAGCGCAGTGACCAGTGTCCAGGCAGCGCGCGACACAGGCGCTGCACGTGCCCCTAGCGTCGAACCCGGGAACCACAATGGTGGCGACAGGATTAGAATAGCGTTGCCGGAGGCCCCTCGCTCTACACCTGTATACAGTTACTGTATACGAGCTATATATATATAGTAATATGCAACATAGTGTCAGTAAATCTCTTAATGACATGAAAACAAGCCAAAAACGTACCTTGAACACAGCATGTGGTCGCTGTTCTTGGATTATGCTAATTGACTAGAACCAGAACTGTTTCATCTCCCTGGGCTGTGAATAGCCTGGTGGCTACAGTCCGAGGTAAAATGTATATATTGTTCAAGATCACGAAAAGAGGCCAATTGGTGGAAGTTGTCGGCGTCGAGCATGGATGTCGGCGTCGATCGGTATAATTATAGTTTAGCATTGACAGAGATGTTGGAAAGTCCTTACATCTATACTGAATGTATAGGTCGAGAAAATACAACAACCTTATTTGTTTCTAGGATAATTTAATATAAAACAAACAAATGCACGAGACTTTAAGAATTGCGACGCCGACATCTATTAAAGTTGTCAGCGTCGATCATTGGATGTCGACATCGATCGGTATAATTATAGTTTAGCATTGACAGAGATGTTGGAAAGTCCTTAAATTTATACTGAATGTATAGGTCGAGAAAATAAAACAACCTTATTTGTTTCTAGGATAATTTAATATGAAACAAAGAAATGCACTAAACTTTTAAGAATTGCGACGCCGACATCTTCACTTGACAAACGATTGGCCCGTTTTCGTGAGGCTGACCCATATACATATGTATATATATACATATACTATACATATATAGTTTAGATGCACTTCAAGGTACCTATTGCTACCACTAAACCACCTAGGTAGCCCTGCTTCATCAATCCTTCCCTTTGTGTGAATGTGGTGGTGATGCTAGGGGCGGGCGGGTGGGGAGGCTGACTCTGGAGCATAGCTTATATCACGTATGAAGCTGTATAAGACTGTCTCAAAAGATGATAACTAATTTCTTTGTCCACATAACGATTGACATAAAACAGCACAGGAATAGTTACACTCAAAACATAAGAGAAGGATATTTGCTTCAAATCAAAATGTATTCTATTGAAAGCATAAAACACTGTGAAAAAAGAAATCAGGTTAGCCTGAGCAAATCTATATATGTCAGAAGCAGATAGTTTGTTGATCGTTGCAATGGACAAAGTTCTGTCCCGTATTATATATATTCCATATATATACACACCACTTCGTTGGCCTCACTTAACAGCTCCGGGCTTTGTTGTTCATAGAGCAGCGACTGCATGAGGCGCAGAGCGTGAAGGCGGTTCTCCGTCACAGACTCCTCTGCAAATTGATCAAGAGTTTGCTGAGTTGCAGTGGCAGTTGTTGTTGAATAAGTACAGTCTACTCTGTCTATAACGGACACCCATGGGACTGGAGCAAGATGCCGTTATAGAGAGAGATCCGTTATAGGCAGAGACTGACTGATGGAATGGGTTGAAACCAATGTTTTTCTTTTATACTTGACTGACTAGGACGATCCTTACAAAGTCATTTCTACAATTTGTCATTTCTACTATTCATCACTTCTACAATTTGTCATTTCTACAATTTGTTATTTTTACAATTGGTCATTTGTACAATTAGTCATTTCTACTATGTTATAACTATATGGCATGTCGTTATTGACAGAGAATATTAATCAAATATTTTGCAAAAACGGCTCGCTGTCCGCATAAGACAGTTGTCCGTTAGACACAGAGGCAATGCTATTAAATTAAAGGGGTGCCATGACGAGACCAGCACGTTTTGCCGTTATTGACAGAGATTTGTTATTGACAGAGGCCGTATTGACAGAGTAGACTGTAGTAATATAAAGAACATCCATTGTAACGATTAGCCAGCAGCTTTGGTTGGGCTTTAAAAAAATCTAAGTAAATTTAGTTTAAAGCAATAATGAGGTAATGGGTGCTTTGTGTCTTCAAATATGCTCTCTTTGCATACGGGGTTTCCTGGAAAAACAACTAAATACAAAAATACAACATAGCTATATTAACCTCTGGAACATCCAAATCCACCATAAAAGAGTACACAGATCTAACTATTTGGACGAATTGGTAAGAGCGCTGCGGAAGGTCAGAGGTTTGAATCCCGGCCGAGTCAAAGGGATGATTTACCAAATTGATACTTGTTATTACCCAGCCAGGCGCTCTGTAATATTAGTATAGGACAAGGACTGGTTTGCTCAGCATCAAGATAATGTGACTGGGTGGGATTTGTGGTCATGGTGCTGGCGGCCTGGTCGCCAAGTGGGGCAGCACTGCAGAGTGCGCTCTCACACGTCTGTACCTGTCCTGGTATGACCTTAGATGTTGCTAGGACACACAACCTAAACAAACAAATGAGCAAGACTTCTGGTAACATACACAACCCTGCTAACCTTTACTGCGCTTAATATAATTCAAGCTTCTACTTGATTGAATTAGGCTGGTATTATCTGAAAGGGAGAAACTAAGATTTGTTCTGAAGAATAAGTTATTTATCAAAGAATGTGGAAACAAAGACTGCCAATTAACCAGAGACCTACTTAAAATGTAAATGCACGAAAATAGGCGCACTTACCATGTATGAGCCATGCTAACAGTGAAACTATGCCTGGTTTTGATGAGATTAGCTTGAGGCCTTTCTGGTTGATGGATAGGTTGTACAGCGCCATCAAAATGAGACTGGAACATAAAATATTCAACGATTATCTAATCACTGAGCTGTGCATCCGATCTCAAAGCTTTCGGCATTGGCAAAGCTATTTTCCCTATCCTCTAATGACTTTCACCTTTACCGTATAAAAAATAAACAATGACATAATATTCACAAGCAAACTTGTCATGCACCCTACAACAAAGATACTGTTAACCATTGGAGTTATGTGAAGTGAAAAGATGCCAAATTAATTAAGTAAAAACTTGCCAAATTAATTTTGAGACACAGGCCGAATTGCTAAACACGATAGGCTTCTGCAGTGACAGGTTCTATTGAATTGAATTAGTATTCCTTCTACACAGCACCAAGTATTTTGAGACCGGCGATAATCGTAACGAAGCAAACACACCTGTAATTCCATATTCAGTGTTCGATTCTGTAACAAATACCAAAGAACGTGAAGCGTGCACAGGTATGTAATCAGATGTCAAATATCCAATTGTCATGACCAGATAATATAATATATTGCGTAACAAAACAGTTCATGATAATCTTTATCATGATAATCTCTATCTTAAATGAAAATGGGAAGTTCGAATTGCGATTTGCCACTAATTATTTTAAGTTTGTACCAATTTAACAAAACAGTTCATGACATCTCTATCTTAACTCAAAATGAAAATGGGAGTTCAAATTGCAATTTGAAACTCATTAGTCTATCGCACACACAACGGTGAAGCATGAGTTGGAGGACATGGCTTTATACCGGGCAGTCCCCGAGGGCTTTACATTTTTCATGTGTGGCATCCGAATGCGACAGGGAAAAGGTCATGTGGTGATCGGAGTGGTGAGGAATGTGAGTGAGGTGAGGGGAGATGAGACACGTGAACAATTGATGTGAACTGAATAATGACAGAGCAACTAGCGGGTAGCAACAGTTACTTAATTATTAACGGTAATAATCATGCATATGGTTTACAATGTTACATGTTATAATTAAAATGTTATTACATTATGTAATGTCTTGTATATGGATTACAATTTTAAATGTCATGAATTAAAATGTTATTAAATTATATAGTCTAATATCTTAAGATCTCGGCCAAGCCAAGTGTAGGGTAAAATGTGAGTTCAGGTGTGTGATAAGGCCCGGACCAGGGCAGCATTGACCGTGTGTGAGTCATGGGTGTCAATGTATTGCTTATATGCGTTGGAGGCCCAGCCTCTGAAGCGCTGGACCTGCAGGTTCGAGCTCCCTGAAGCAAAGGCAACTGTCGCCGCTGCCCTCCGGGTGGCGTGGAGGGTGAAGCGGGGCTGGTGTGGGTTAGCCGGTTGGGCCTGCTTCCACATCTTCGCTATGAACGGGATGGTCATAGGGAGGCCATCGGCCGGGAAGACTAGGAATGGTTGTGCCCGGGTGCTTGTTGGGCCGATGGCGAGCATGTTAGCATAGGCCTGCACTGGGCAGAACTGCCTGTCTGGGGCTGGTGCTAGCGTGATGTGTGACTGGTTGTTGGCCTGCATGTTCTTTGACTGCTTCTGGTCAATGTGCAGGGACCGGCCGTCGATCCAGAAGTCGGCTCGGGTGGCGTGTCGGGTGGGGTCAAACGTCACCACTGACCTGGGCGCCACATCTGACTGCCGGGCCCCCGCGAAGAACATGACCAGTACGGCAAATGCCACCACCGTGCCCTGTGGCGATGCCCTGGGTTTGAGGACCGCTTGCCGTATGACATCCACTGGGGCATGTCTCGGGCCTGTGCTGCTTGGATCACTTTATGGTGTCCATGGCGAGGCACATAGTGATGTGGTCAAGCGGGGCCGTCAGGCCACAGAGGATGGGCACAGTTGGGCAGCCCTTTCTTCTACCCAGCACCTCACCTGGAGTGGCATCAGGTGTAGGACCGGGACCAGGGCCCGTTTGCAGTGCGCCGTGTAGTTGCGTATGGTGGCGTTGTAGTTTGCCCAGGAGCCCGGGGCCCTGGCATCTGCCTGTCGTGCCTGTGCCGCCCTGATGAGGCCCTCATATTGCGGATCTGTCAACATAGAGAGGTTGGAGGGGCTCATAATCAAGAAGGACCGGCTGAACAGGCATGAGATGGTTGTTACTGCAAATGTCTACTGCCGCCTGCTGGTGGCGATTTATTTCACCTGGAATGTAGTGGTAGGTAATCCGTATGTTCCACACAGCCTGGAACATCCAGGCTGCGTGGGCAATTGCTAGAAGGCGAGGGTTGTGTCCCCTGCCCGGCGCGAGGACGTGCACTGCCACCTGGTTGTCACAGTGGATGGCTATGTGTCCCATGTTGTCGCGGCGGCGGTCGAGGGTGTGGAGTGTGACGAGGACATTGAGGGCATCGATCTGGGTTATGCTGTCCGCGTCGTCACAGTCGTCGTCTGCGATGGGGGTGGAGTAGGCGTGGGTGTCGTCGGCACCACCCATCCCTCCGAGACAGGCGTCGACAACGATGTGCCTGCCCGAGTCGTTGGGTGGGATGATTGCTGTCCCATTCCAGGCCATGGTGAAGGCTGGGAACCATGTGAGGTCGGATCGCATCTCATCAGTGATGGGGGTGGGGTTGGTGGTGATGTTCCTGAGGGTGTAGAGGAGGCGGCCGATGAAGAGGCGGGCAGGGCGGCCACACTTGGAGAGGTGCAGTAGCTTGCCCAACAGCAATTGGACCTGCTTCCTGGTTATGTTGGACCTGGCCGCGGTGGCTTTCACCATCCTGATGGTTGCCTTGACCTTGTCGGTGGGCATGGTGAGGGTCATTGAGGCCGCGTCAATGACGATGCCGATCCATCTGACTGCCGTGGCCGGGGGTTGCGTCTTCTCATGTGTCTCGGGCTCATAATTGTCTCGGGGAGGCCCAACTGCTTGAAGATGCGGCGTGTGACAGCAAAGTGGTGTGTGGCGGTGGGTCTGTCTGGGGCGACAACAATGAGGTCGTCCAAGCACATGGTTGCCGCAATGCCCTGGCCTCTTAGTATGCATGTGACGGCCTTGGCTACCCTCTGGATGTGGCAGCTCGACCCACGGGCGCCGAACGGCACTGAGATATCGATGTAGAAGTCGCCTCTCCAGCAGGCCCCCAGGAGGGGCTAGTCGAGCGGGCGCCATCGGAAGTTCTTATACGCCCGGCTTATGTCCATGGTGAACATATAGCTGCCGTTGCCGCAGAGCTCACTGGTAAAGTCATCGAACGTAGGGAGGCAATGGGCACGGGCATGGCCGAGGGCTGTGTTCTTAATGATGTAAGCATTTACCGATGTGGCATCTGGGAATGATAGGTAGGTTATGATTCGGCGCTTGGTGAGGTCGGCTTTCTTCCTGGTCATGATGGGCGAGGCATGGAACCAGGAGTGGAATGGGGGTTTGAGGAACGGGCCGTACAGTGCCCCACATTGCTTCTCCTTGGCTACGTACTGATCGACGGTGTTGGGGTGTTGGTTAGCACTGGGGTGGTTGGAGACTTGGCCGGTGCCTGATGTGGGCCCCATATACCCGAAGGGGAAGTCGAATTAGAGGAAGTCTATGAGCTGCCGGTGTTCGTCGGAGTCGGTGAGGAGAGACCGCCAGTTTTCGACATTAATCTGACTGGGGACAGGAATGCGGGCACCCACCGTGTTGGGGAGGCCGGTGTCCCGGACTGCGTGGTATATGTCGGCGATGTTGGCTGATATTCATGGGTGTGGGTGGGGCCAGTGGAGGCGTCGGTGGTAGCTGAAGGCTTCCGGGCGGGGATCGATGCTCTGCCGGGGAGTGTGGTGGCGTCCTGGGCACAATGGCGCCTTATTCGGTCAAATTCAAGATGGCCGTCGCGGCTGTTAAGCTATGGCGACGGTTTGGTGCGCGTGGACACGTGGGGCATTGTGTGTGGCGGTTGGTGGGTCTGCGGCGGCGCCCCGGGTGGCGAGCCCGTGGTGTCCGATGCTGGGACCGGCTGTATCGGCGGGGCCTGTGCCTGTGTGTTTATCAACGATACCGGGTGCTGCGCCACATGTGGCGGCGGGATGATTGCCCGTGGTTTTGATGCAGTCTCCACCATTGGCCCGGGGGCCATGGCCGTTAATTGGTCCGGGGTGTGTGTGTGCGCCGGGAGGTGAGTGGATGGCTCCAGGGGTGGGGGGTGGGAGGTGGGGGGGCTGGGTGCCTGGCTGGTGTGGGCGACACCCCCTCCGGTGGGGGCCGTGTGGGTGGCTTTATCGCGACGTGTGCCGTAACTGCCATCGGTGGCCCGCCGGAGCCCTGCCGCCACGGGGAGCCTATTCCGTTGGGCAGCGTATGGCTCGCTTGTTGTGCCGCCGGTAGGGGTTTTTATCGTGTGCTTCGGGTGACTGGCAGGGGGTTGGGGGTGGGGGGTGGGGTGGGGGGTGGGGGGGGGGGGGGGTGCGATGTCGGTTGCTCGGGGTGGTGGCCGGTGGGCGTGTCCGGTTTGCCGCTTGTGTTTACTCCGGGTGGGATGTGGTTGTCCCGCCTTTTTTAGTTTTTTGTGTTGTTGTCACGGCCTTGCGTCGGCACTGCTGTTCGGAGTGGTCGAAACAGATCTGGGTCACCTGAAGTGGGCGCATGCATGTACAAGGTCTTCGTGCCACTTGTGATGGTGCTGACCCAGGTTGCATCGGCGGCCCGCGTTGAAGGCGGGGCATGGTCGTTCATGTGCCTCCGCCTCAATGTGGCCATGTGCCGCTGGTTTGTTGTTGTTGTCGCGGGAAGCGCCACGCCCCCGCCTGTCTTCCATGGTGGCAGCGGGCATGTAGTATGTGAGTCTCTCGCGCTTAATGTCCTGCCTGTCCGAACACTTCAGCTTATTTTTCTCCACGCGATCAAAGATGCATTGCGACCACTTCCTGACCATAGCCCATGGCTTGGTCATGCATTCCTCCGTGATGCACCGGTAGTGGTCCAGCATGTCCCGGAATTCCTGCGGGTTGTAGACCTGCTGGTCGTCCAGAAGGGCCATGAATGCATTGAGATATTCCCTCTCGGTCATAGTGGCCCGTGCAGCCAGCTTCTGGGCGGCCAACTGGCACTCATCACGGTCCAGATACATGTATGGCTTGGCGATGGGGTTGATTAAAAAGATGTCATGCATAATGGTGTGGCTACCTTCCAGCCTGTGGTATACTGCACGTATTCTGTCCATCTCATCATTGAGCACCTCCGCACGCTGGTAGTGGGCATGCTGGTTGACTCTGTAGTCACACACGGTGGCTTCCGGGGGGATGGGGGGGACGTATCCCGCCGAGGTGGAGTAGGTGGCCAGCGCGGCTGGGGGCGTGTGGCGCCACACCGGGCCTTGGCCCCCATGCGCGCCGGGTCCCGGCCCCCATGCGCGCGCCAGGGTGGAGCGGGTTGTATTCCGCTGAGACGGACCGTAGCCTATGGTGCCACACAGGCCCCCCCGGCCGCCGGCACTCGGGCTGGTGGCGACTGGGGGCCCGCCGGAGCATTGCGGGTGGCGGCTTCGCCAGCACGATGTCCAGTATGGCGGTCTGGAGGGCCACCATCCAGACATCCATCCGCGCCTCCCATGTCTGCTATGCGGTGATCCACGTCCGCGATCGGGATGGGCGTGTCTCAGTGGACGGGTGTGGCCTCCCTCACCGGACTCACCTGGCCAGGCGGTATGTACGAGTCGTCCATGTCGGCCAGCGTACAGCGGCCGTCATCGGGCATGCTGCTCCGTACCCTCATGCTCTGGCCTAGCGGTATTGGGAGGGGCCCACCTCCTGGGAGGGGCCCACCTCCTGCCGCGGGGGCTTTGGCCTTCGCTGGCCTACCCGGCTTCGGCTTATTCCCTGATGATACTTGTCTAGCCATAGCGGTGAGTCGCGTTTGCATAGGGCGCCAAAAAGAGGTTAGTGGTCAGTCCGGTGGAGATGAGCGGAGGGACCAGGTTAGTTAGGAAGCTGAGGGGGCTCGGCTTCGGATGAGTGTGATTGGGTGCTGAGAGAGGGTGTGTCATGGGAGGTGACAAATGGGAGGGGTGTAGTGAGGAGGCATGGCATGATTGGCATGTGGTATTGGGTGCGGCTCCCTTTTTGGGAGGGCCCCCCTCCCCCCTACTCTCCCCCTCCCCCCTCCCCCAACCCCATGGCTGGGGGAGGGAGAGGGGGAAGGGGAGGGGTAGAGGGGGGGGGGGGGGCAACGGCTTCGCTGTCTAATGTGCCCTGCAATGACCCTGAATGAGCCCAAGCTCATTCAACACAATTATCTTTTAAAAAATTCTTTCCAAGTATGTGGTATGCTGAAGGTGCTTACTTCTTCATTTTGGCGCACTGCTTGCTGGGAGCATCTCCCAGGATAGTTATGAATGTCTCCACTAGGGTGCGCCCCTGGTCGTTCTTCATCAGGAACTCCCGTCCAAAAGGTGACGCTGCGATATCTAGTTACAAAAGAAACAATTTTAAAGAGAAATCACGCGTAAATAATCAATTATTGCATGTTCTGTGCGAATAGATATAGGAATATACCATTGTAAAATGGTGACAATTATAATTACAGTACAATCCCGTTAAACCAAGCTCCGTTAAACCAAACGATCGGTTAATTCGAATTTCGGAATAATTTAGATCAGTGGGGACAGTTTAATGCAATTCAAGGCTTTTTAGGACTAATTACCCAAAATAGGTCAAATTCAATGCTTTTCAAGGCCTTGAAATGGAGCAAATTAAGTTCTAGACTTTTCAAGACTCTCCGTACGGACCCTGCAGAAACTCAAAACCATCGGACAATGCAACTTTGATAAACGATTGTAACACGAAAATGAATCCACGAATCGCAGCGTGCGGGGGAATTTGAATGGTGTGATGACTAAAGCATGAAAGTATATGAGTTCACAATCTAATAAATTCTAATGACGTACTCGTTACTATACCGCACAGAGCGAGAACAAACTGCGTCTCCTCCGACGTCTCCTGAGGTACGTCAGTCTGGTACGTCGTGACGTAACTCTCCAGAGTGCTGCCTACCACCATCAGGAACTCGTCCACCTTAGTCTGGGCACAACAGTGACGTCATTAGCAAAGGCTGGCGGGATGGTGCAAATAACAAATATATCCTCTACAACAGCAGTCATATTCAATTTCGGATAAAAAACGCGAGAGGGATTTTGGACTTTAAGATCTTAATTAAAAACTTAAATGTACCTCGGATATCTTGATCAAGTCGGCAATAACCTTTTCGGGTTGGTTCTTTTCTATTTGTAATGTTAGTTCTGTGGTTATAAATGCTTTATTTCTTGGAATATTCCTTTGAATGGCGTCTGTAAAAACCAACGCACTAGTCTTCGGGCCATTCACAATATTATATCTATACAATGTTAATATAAGCTTGCATGCGGAGCTAACACACAATTGTTCATGGTTGACTTGAAATGGTATTACAATCTTAACTTTATGCGTGTTGCTATCTTGCTTGGTGGTTGACATTGCTAGGATATGGCAAGGAGCAATGGAATGAGGAAGACTAATAGTTCATAATTGAAATTTCCTCTGCGTAATCAACAATTGTAATTGAAACAAATATTGATCAAAAAGTGTTTTCAGGGTCCGTACACACGTGAAGATATGGAATTCAAGGCTATTTTGATAGAAAGTAGGGCGAGTATTGGCTTTTTATTGCGTGTAGATATGTTGCCATTCTATCTGAGTATTTATTTACTTAACACTACTGGTTGCGCCACCACCCAGCGACCAGCCTCAGTACCGCCTGGGTGACATATTACTGGCAGCTGAGCAGCTATGGGGTTCACATTATGTATCTCATGACTAAAGGGCGCATTCCATATACGCATAATGGGTAATGCGAATGCGAATGCAAAGTGTTTTCAGGGTCTGTACACACGTGAAGATACGGAGTTCAAGGCTATTTTGATAGAAAGTAGGGCGAGTATTGGCGTTTTATTGTGTGTAGATATGTTGGATTATCTTATGCCGGATGATGATTTTGGACTAATCTTGATCAGGTTAATGGAATTCCAAGACTTTTACAAACTAATTACCCAAAATAGGTTAACTTCGAGGCTTTTCAAGGCCTTGAAAGGGGGTAAATGAAGTTCCAGACTTTTCAACACTTTCCAGACCCCGTACGGAGCCTGTGATTTATATTGCCATTCTATCTAAGTATTTATTTACTTAACACTACTGGTTGCGCCACCACCCAGCGACCAGCCTCAGTACCGCCTGGGTGACATATTACTGGCACCTGAGCAGCTATGGGGTTCACATTATGTATCTCATGACTAAAGGGCGCATTCCATATACGCGTAATGCGTAGCAAATGCGAAAGCGACATAAAATCGAAATGCCTTGAAACCTATGAGCTACATTCCATACACGCGTAATGCGAATGCGAATGCGAAAGAAATCCATTATCCCGATCGCTCCATGTAGCGATCGGTGCGTAATACGTAAAGGTGGTGCGAATAGAAAAGCATCAGTCGCATTTGTCCATTGATATAAGGCTGGAGGAGGCGACTGATAATTATGGACAGCCGGGACAAGGTGGTGCGAACAGAAAAGCATCAGTCGCATTTGTCCATTGATATAAGGCTGGAGGAGGCGACTGATAATTACGGACAGCCGGTCTTCATGAGAAATATGAAGAATGGGACGGTGCAAACATGTAGGTTTATGCGGCGGACCTGTTAGGAAGCAGTCTTCATGAGAAATATGAAGAATGGGACGGTGCAAACATGTAGGTTTATGCGGCGGACCTGTTAGGAAGCAGTCTTCATATTTGGGACGTCCTAACATCCCTCAAAGCAAGCTAAACTGAGCCATGTTTGCACCGTCCCATTCTTCATATTTCTCATGAAGACTGCTTCCTAACAGGTCCGCCGCATAAACCTACATGTTTGCACCGTCCCATTCTTCATATTTCTCAAGAAGACTGCTTCCTAACAGGTCCGCCGCATAAACCTACATGTTTGCACCATACTTTTTATATACTTCACTGCATAACGCATAACGCATAACACATAACGCATAACGCATAATGCGTGTATGGAATGATGACATTCGCATAACGCATAACGCATTACGCGTATATGGAATGCGCCCTTAAGTATCCTTAGAATATAGTTGTCCATACCCCGATGAGTATGGCCTGCACACTCTCCTCACAGCGTGACACTCTCCAGAGGAGTGTGCCACAGGCGGCCCCCATACACGAGCAGAACTCAACCTGTTGGGACAGTTGCTGACTTGAAGCCTGCAGCTGCATCTGCAAGTTGAACTTCTCCTGCAGGAAACAATTTGAAACAAATGAGAATAATGTGTTGGTTACTTGATGGCTCATTTAAAAGGACACTACAGGAGACAAAATATAGGTACAGTCAGCTAGCGTCAGTTTGACCCTGTTTAATCAGGGAATCTCGGTAACAGAGAAAACATCAAGGGAGCGGCTGCTTGCCCGCTTGGGGGAAAATCAGTCAAAATATATCTATTATGGCAACATAAACAAGGACACTATCTATCTTCAGTTCCCTATATAATAGTATACTCACTATTTCCTATCTAACTGGTCGTGTGTAGTTACAGTATTGGCTACACTGGCGCCACCTGTGAGGGGCTCTAAGCAGTGTATCCAGCTGCGTCTGGCTGTTATCGTCTATACTAGACTATAGGCCTGTTTTGGACGGTCAAATTCCATATATATGGAGGTCCAACTTCAGTTACATGTAAATCGATTTTCCTATTAAAAAATTCCCATTTCTGGAAATCTATGACTTATCTGTTCTCATTATGACTTAAAGATAATCGTCAGCTAGTTGTCTTTGTACCATCTCTTCTTACATCTTCCGTTATTTACATACCGAGATGTACACAATTTGACCAGGAAAAATATTAGGAAATATTCATTTACTTTAATCTATGTCGTAGTTTGTGGTTCCACATTTCGGCTCATTCTAGACTCAAACATTTGTTATTTATTGTGTATTTATATATCATGCATACACTGATTATTTTTACTTAACCTCTTTTAGTTGTTCCACTTCGGTCAGTGCCGCATTATACCGTGATTTCCAGTGGTCCAGTTCGGTTGCATTCTCCTCAGCTTTCATTCTTTCAGATTGCAACTCTAAACCCGCGAAAAGCAACGAACATATCATGATTACCAAATTGGAATTTACATGCAAACAATATATAGGTGCATTGTCACAGCATTGATACATTTGTGATGTATGCATGTGCAGTTCTGGTTTCAACATACATGATTTCACCAGTGATTATCTGCAATATTAATGTTTCAGTCTGATGGTTTTGAGTTTCTGCCTTTTCTTTTATATAATTATATTAGAATAATCATTATAATCTACCTTGCTTTAGTTTGAAGTAACTTTTATTCTAAGTTAATATAACAGGACAACATTGAAGATATTTGAATTGAAAATATGCCAACTTAATTTTAGTATGCACATCAAAATTCTGACACCATAGGCTTCAGCAGCAACACGTTGTATTACTTCAGCAGCAACACGTTGTATTAAATTAACTTAGTATTGCCTTCTTATGCAACAACGCATGCTGAAATAAGTGCACTTATAATAGGATCAAATGTATGTAAATGCTTTGGTTTTGAAAATGTGATGTTTTCATCAAACTATGCAGCTTTAAACTACATTGCCATGGATAGCTCCCTTACTTCAGAGCAATCCACGAATGATTAGTTCAACGCAGCTAGAAACTACCTCCAAGGATATTACTACATTTATTATTATACAGTTTGTTTGTTGGAGTTTTACGTCCGGGCAACATCTCATATCACGACATGGTCATATCAGGACAGGTATTATTAGAAAATGTATTGGACCTCAATCTGCTCTTGTTTAGATTTGCATTACCACGTAGGCACCCATAATCACCACGGAGATGATGATGTATGAACGTGACTGCTTGGGTATACTTAGCTTAAATACATTGTGCTGTGAACATATAGCAACCCACAACAGTCATAATTTACCTTAGGGCACGACGCACTTCGTGTTATTAATCGGATGAGCTATAAACACGACACATCATATAACAATAATTCAAAACCAGACACAGGAAATGATTTTTGGCCAATGAATTTATTAATCAGGCTTAATAAATCTTTATGAGCCATTGATATTTCTATCTCTAGCTAACAATTAGACAAGTGCTAGTTATTCAGTACAGATAACATATTGGCTTTATCTATTTTACTCTAGTTTTTACCAGGATAGTACAATCCTTGCAGAAATTAAGCCTGACTATTCATATTATTTGCAGGTCCTTTACTAACAAGTTGTTTATTCACATAATTAAATATACTATTGGATTTTCAGTGTCCTAATAATTTTATACAATCCAGGGACACTCCTATCCTAGCATATTCTTGGATGCTCCACGTCATAGACTATGCGACGTCACCATCGGCCACCAGGGGAACTTGGCTTGCTTCAATATCATTCTTATGCATTTGACAAACGTTTGGCTTGTCAATGGGTCCCCATTCGAGAGTACAGATGCTGGGGCGTCCTCATGGAGGCCTGAGTATCGACAGTAGTTTTGCCATGCACACACAGGACAGAAGATCGAATTTTGTACCCTAGGTAGTTTGACATGCTACCTGTCCTCTGATAGCCAGATAGTCTTTGTGCTACGAATGTGCACCAACAAATGTGTCTTGTGTGCCTGTATGTCTCCACCCAGGAACGTATGACCGCCATCACCCAGCATCTCAGAATAAAATAAATTAGATTGCCTTAACAGACATGTATAACCAATTAGCATCGCAACAACAAATACAAGACCAGGCTTACCCATTTTTATCAATTTTAATATAATTAATTTGACATGTTTTATTTTTAACAGCTCTGTTAACAATATTATATTTTAATTTAAACACTCCTTTTTTAAGTACTGTCAATGCATAACTATCAAATATTTCAGATCTACCACATACAAGCTTAACCCATGACTTAGCTCCACTCAAATAATTTTGTATAGCCCCTTCCGTGTTTAATTTACCATTTAAATATAAAGTGTATAACATTACTGTTTTTAGTTCAGGGTATTTTGGATTAATATTCAGTTTTTTACAAAAGATAACATATTCTTCAAAATTAACCCTTTTATTCCTCCTTGTACCTTCGGATAATCCTGCCTTAAAATAGAAGCTTAGCTTCCTACCTAAGGCATAATTGTAAGCTGTGAGGGGAAAAAGCCAGATAAAAGATTTGAGTGAGGAGCTTACAAAAATAAATCAAATATATTATTATCATGAGAAAAACTTACTTTTTCTAACATAAGTTCCCTGCATAGCTTATTTGCTATTAATTTTGACTTATTATCGAAAAACATCCTACTTAGTTCATCTGCTAATACTAGCTTTTTCCCTGCCTTATGTATGACTTGTACCTCTCACAATCTTTTAGCAGCGAACCTCCAGATCTCTCGGGCACAAGCACACAAGACTGGGTCTTTACCAGCACCAGAGGATAACACCTTTTTTGAGATGCTTCATTATCAGTATTAATGATAATCACAAATTCTTCCGAATGCTGAGGGGAAAGAGTTTTAAGTGCCACTACCAAATTAATTGCTTCCAATTGTGCAATGTGTAATTTATTATCACTAAGGAAATCTTTTGAATATAATTCCGAAAAATACTGTGTACTACTAAATGCTCCTCCTGCTCAATCACCCACTTTTTCTTTGGAAATGGTCTTAATAAAATTAATCCATTAATCCATTATACTCTTCCGCGAACCGCAAAAACCAAGTTATATCCCTAATTAACTCCTGACTAACTAAAGTTTTCCCCCTAAACGGGGTAGCCCTTAAGGGGAGACACGGGTGATTTTTGGGTGATTTCCGTATCTCAAAAACTATTAAAGATAGAGCTTTGAAAATTGGAGCACACATTCTTTGTATCAAGAGAATCATATCTGCAGAGGTTCAAAACTCTATCTTGATGCTAACCCTAATTCCAACATGATACGATATGAATCCGATATGATTTGACATTAACACAGCCATCAATCATCTCGACTACATTTAACATGATCCTGACTTCCATCTCGCATAAGAGACACGATACCGATATGTTCTCCAGCCAAGATCGACCTGCCTGCAGGTTATGTTCTCCATTAAATTTTTGTTATTTCCAGTTACTCTTTGTCTCTATTTTGTTCGCGTGCATAAATTATGTAGGCAGACACATGCCAACACTATCGACACAACTGTTGCTGGCTTCTGTCGCATTGTTGTTAGGAGGCACTGGTACCAGTGAGCTAGAATCCCGAATGCATTTTCCACGATGCGGCATGCCCTGGAGAGTCGGTAGTTGAACATTCTTTCCGGAATTGTTAGATGACATTTGGAGAACGTTTTTATCAACCAAGTTCTCAACGCGAACGCATCATCAGCAACTCTGAAGAAAGGCATGTCACGCTCATCATGCGGTAGTGGTTCGGCACTTGGAATACCAAGTCGTCCATCTTCAATGTACTTTTTAAGTTCTGAACGTTTGAAGACTTGAGCGTCGCCTGCAGAGCCATTGCTCCCAACGTCGACCCAGGAGAATTTGTAGTCACCATCTACTAGAGCCATCAATATGACTGAGTGGAATCCCTTGTAGTTGTAGTACTCCGACCCTCCATGGGCTGGGCATTGGATGGGGATATATTTCCCATCAAGGGCTCCCAGGCAATGGTAAAACTGCCATCTTGTGGAGAACTGCTCAGCGATACCTCTCCATTGCTCTTCTGTAGTTGAAGCTTGAATCACCTCCTCAGCATACTCTGCAATTATAACTTCACACACCTCACGAATGGCAAGCGAGATGGTGTTGTGTGGAACTCGGAAACCGTACATCAGAGAATGATAGTTGTCACCAGAGGCTAGGTAGCGCAGAGTGAATGACAGTTTCAATCCCGGTGATAGCGCCTTTCTGTACCATGGGTCCTTTTTCTTGATTCTTTGAATGATGCGAAGGAGAATCTCCTCGAACATACCTGGATCCATGCCTAGAAAGTTTCTGTACGCTCACACATCTTCGATACGTAACTCTTGCATAAGATTTGCAAACTGGCCGAACTGCATTCTCCTCTCCAACCTAGGTCGAACCCACACACTTCTCACTTTTCTTGTACGTCTTCTCTTGATTTGCATAACTTGCAACATAATCATGTTGTTAATATTCTGTTGTTGATGTAGCTGCAATTGCCAGTTCAGCAGCTGAAGTTGATTCCTGCGCTGCCGCAAGCAGTAATCCATGATGTGCACCCTCTGAGAGTCAGGCAGCAAGTGATGCGTGAAGTGCTTTTGTGCCCGGTTATATATATACAAAACGTCTGTCCGGGAGTTGTCCAGGGTGATCCGGGAGTGTTCCGGGAGTGATCCGGGAGTGGTCCGGGGTGAACCGGGGTGAACCGGGGTAATTTGGGTCTTACGGGGGCTGTCCGTGGGTGGTCCGTGGCTAGGCCGGGGGTAGTCCGGAACAGTCCGGGGATGGCCCGGGTCAAACCGTGGCTCAAAATGACCCCGTACCACCCCCGGACAGGCCCGGTCCACCCCCGGAATACCTGGATCACCCCCGGACCACCCCCAGATCAGGCCGGACCAGGCCGGATTGAGCCCGGATCGCAAAATCCCCCGGACCGCCCCGGATGTTTTAAACATTTTAAAACATCCGGGGCCAAGCCCGGACGGCGCCGGACGAGCCACGGATCAGGCCGGATCGGGGGGTGTCCGCATGGACGAGCCTCGGATGAGCCACGGATCACCCCGGATGGCGGTCTGGGGCTCGTCCGGCCCCTGATCCGGGTATGTATGACTGGGGCTTAGGCATTATCACTACAGGTTAACGACCAATGATAAAATCTTCACAGAAATGTTCTTCAAATTTCACTGTATTAACTCAACCAAGGGACATCACAGCTCGGTGTAACGGTGAGGAATGATTTCGATCGAGCATATCACCCGGAAGTCAACTATGGTCAGGGTGGTTACCGAATGCTATACTGTATTTGGTATCTACGCTACACATCACTATGGGGACCGTGGTCAAGGCTTTGAATTATGCATATTACCGGCAACATGGACAATAATTAAACAAAAGCATTCCTAAACTCCAATGAAAGAGCTATAAAGAAGCTATTTTCCATTTCATTGAAATGAACACGAGCAATAAATGTGTGAGTATAAAAGCGGGATAAGAACACAAACACAAAAAGGGGAAAAGGGGCATCTGGTGACATTATGACCAAGAACAATATTGGAAATGCATTTTCTTTAACCCCACAATTTTTCTCATTCCTGATAAAGGTAATTTGTCGTGGAAAAGATATAAACTCATGTTGTTAAGATTACCTTCTTCCATGGCTGCATACCTTTGTGGAAGCATAGTAAGCTCAGGAGTTAAGACCTTCTTAAAGTTTTCACGTAGCGCTGTTGTTTCTCTCGCCATCCTGTCCAAGTCCTTCTTCGATACGAGGACCTCATCAGGTTTGAAGGACATCTGTAGGTTGTATTTAAACTAGTTAAGCCACCTAGCTGGACTAGCCCAGGATTTTTAGCCAGACCACCCCCGGACCATTCCCCTGGACTGTCCCGCACAGCCCGGGATATTTGGTCGTTTTTTGGCTCGCTCTCACACTTACCCGGACGAGCCACAGTCTAGCCATGGACCAGAGTCCGGATCGCCCCGGACTGAGTCGGATCACCCCCAGACTACCCGGTGTATCCACGGAGTAGTCACGGATCAGTCCCAGACTTGCTCCTGCTATATATATACAAAAACGGGGCTCATCCTGGGCTCATCCGTGGTAAACCGCGCTATCTCTGGTTAATCCGTGGTCATCCGGCACTCCAGGAGTGGTCCGTGGCTCTGTCAGGGCTAGTCCGGGGCTAGTCCGGGCTAAACCGTGGCTAAAACGTGGCTCTTCCGGTTTCAAAAAGACCCGGACTGCCCTGGACGGGAAACGGACTACCCCCGGACAACATCCGGACTATCTATTTAGTCACGGATTACACCCGGATGATGCCGGATCGACCCCGGATTGCAATATTCCCCGGATCGGCCCAGATATTTTAGACATTTTAAAACATCCGGGGCCGAACCCGGACCAGCCACGGATCACCAAGGAGCATCAAGGACCAGCCAGGGATGAGCCACGGATGATGCCGGATCGTCACAGACGACGCCGGATCATGGGTCGGGGCCCGTCCGGGCCCCTGATCCAGGTGTGACCTAGGCTTTAGGTATCGACAAATGTGTGATCATTTGAAGATGGGATAACAGTCATTCCATTTTATTATTGTGGATTTAGTCTTAGATAAAATACTAACACATCTTGTGAACCCATGTCGATTCACGTTAAGTGTTGGCAGAATGGAATATGCTCAAAAACCAATGTGTAGGTTTGAATTAGTTCAATGTCAACCTAAGCATACCACTTTAAATAATCGCCAAGCAATGTTCTATATGATAGAGCTATTGCATCATGTTGTAAACACAAACGCATATATATTATATATATATGTATATATCTTAATATATATGCGTGTAAGTGTATTTATATCCATATACATGCGCATGTATGTGTCATACTGTGTCTTCAAAAATATATATACACACAAGTATATATGTAAATATATATGTGTATGTCTGTGCCGCCCCCCCACTTAAATATATATATATATATATATATATATAAATATATATATATTTAAGTGTCTAATTGGTAATCTAATTGGTAATCCCAGACAGCATTAATAGGCAGCAGTGCAACACTGTCCAAAGCATCACTGTGGGATGGGGGGCGGGGGTGTTCTATATTCTGACATCCCGTTCCAACAGCTATAGGCCTATAACTATTACACACCATATATATTACAATTATTACAAACACCATATATATTATATATATATATATATATGTGTGTGTGCGCGCGTGCGTGCGTGTGTGTGTGTGCATGTAGCTCAAGATGGATTGGTTGTATTTTTGACAAATCAAGAAGCACAAAAGTGGGGAGTGTCAACGGCGCTAGTGTCGAGATTTGGCTACACGGAGAGTGGCGGTGGTTAACCGGCAGCAAATACATAAACCATGTAAGCATACACGCCGATGGACGTACATAATAGCAGAATAAAATATACAGCACACACATAAATAATTTATATGTATATATATATATATGCATCTTTATATAGACATAGATATGTCGATACATGGATGGATATATATAGATTAGTTAGACGAATCTTACCTTGGTATAGATGATGGATAACTGTTGTTTTCCCGAGGTATAAGCCTCGGCTAGACGTGGGTGAGGGAGAGGTAAGCACATCCGGGTCCAGCAATCTTTACCTACTAATTCAGGATAAAATGATCTCTAATAAAAAATTCTAAAAACTAATGTTTCCTTGGTACAAGCAACAGTCTAGATGTGGTAGGGTGTGGAGGGTGGGCCCTCACCCACGTCTAGCCGAGGCTTATACCTCGGGAAAACAATAGTTATCCATCATCTATACCAAGGTAAGATTCGTCTAACTAATCTATTTTACCTCGGTATATAGCCTCAGGCTAGCCGCAGGCTAGGGAGACTTTACGTAATATCATTTTATCCTGATATTTAATTGTTATTGTTATGTTATTTCTGTTTATTTTTGTGGTATGGAACATTGTTAAAATCACTGTTTTGTGACTAGGCTTATGTTCTCACCTTTTTTGACCTTTTAATGCTGTAGCAGTCGTTGTGCGACACCACTGGGCTTCTCCAAACGCTTGTTATAATGTCTAGCAAACGATCGTTCGGTCTTCCATCCTGCATGCGCTAGTATGCGCTTGACCGAAATTCCTAGCAGGCGTGCCTTTGACACCATGGCTCCTCTTGTTGAGTGTGACGCATATTTGTCCGTATTCACTCCTGCCATCTTTAGCACATTAATTGTCCAACGGGCGAGTGTGTCCCTTGAAATGCCCTTGTGTGGCTTAATAAAGCTTATCAATAATTGTCTTGAGTTTCTAACTCCTTGTGTCTTGGATATATATGTTCTAATCGCAGAAACTACACACAGTTTTGGATTGTCCTTGAATTGTGTTACATCAATTGATGACAAAGGGTCGCCTATGCGATTAGATTTCAACAATGTTGTTAAATCGAAGGTCGCTTGCCTTCTGTCTATTTCCAGTTAATCGAGTGAAAGTGCCACTATAGTTTGGCCTCGATGACCTGTGACCAACAGTAATAAAAGTGCTAACTTGAACCCTAATTGTTTTATATCTAGAAATCTATTATGTGGCCAATCCTTAAACATTTTGAACACCAGTGACACATCCCAAAATCGGTCGTATTTTGGTTTAGGTGGGTTTCGTTCATAAATCCCCCTTAGTACCCAGTGTATTACGTGATGTTTACCCATTGTTTCTCCCCCTAATCTGGGAAGAATGATCGAGAGAGCACACCTGGCAGCATTAATTGCGCCGTAACCTAGCCCATCTTGTTCTAACATCCTGAAAAATCTGCACACTTGGGCAATAGTTGGGTTCATAGGTTTAACCTTTTGAATAAGACAGTAAACGCCCCATTTTTTCAAATATGTGGTATACATTTTGACTGTTCCTTTTCTCCACGCATGCGACACCAACCGTTCTTGTGTAATTTTGTCTAAACCAAATTGTTCTAGGTATTTATTCAGAAAAGGAATGCAAGCAATGGTGTTGTTGCTACGTTGCCGTGATGTTCCAGAGGGCCTTGGTGAGTTAGATTTCCTCGGGATTTTGGGAATCTGAGGCAGTCTCTGGCTGTCGAGACTAGTCCCGCTAGCCACGGTTGTGTGTCCCATTCGGGGACGATCAGGATGGCGTGGGACCGGTCCATCTTTATCTTTCGTGCCACTCTGGTAATGATGTTAAAGGGGGGGAAAATGTAATAAAATTCATTTTCCCAAATCAGTGAGAAAGCATCTATGTGCCAAGCATATGGTTCTGGGTGCCATGACACATATTTGTTAATTTTAAAACGATTTCTTGATGCAAATAAGTCTACCGTAGGTGACCCCCATTGTTGACAAATTTTGTTGAAAATTGTTGTGTTTAATTTCCATTCTAAGTGATCGTGAAAGACTCTGCTCTTTTTGTCAGCCAGGACGTTTTGCGACCCTGGGATATGAGATATGGTTAACCATATTTGATGTTGTTGCGCCCAGTTCCAAATACTCTGTGCCAAGTTATTGCATTCTTTTGACTTTGTACCTCCCATATTCCTGACATATGCCATTGCTGTAGTGTTATCTGTCAGAAGTTGAACCCTATTTTTAGGTATTTTAATTAGACTCAAAAGGCCCAAGTAAATCGCTCTTAATTCAAGAACATTAATATGGTCTGATTTTTCGTTTTCTAACCATCTACCCCCTGTTGCTACATCATTTCGATGAGCTCCCCAACCTTGTAATGAAGCATCGGTAGTAACTACCGTGTTGGGTTGACCCATTCGAATGGGATTGGGAGAGTTATTAATATTCTCGATCCACCAAAAAATGTCTTTACACCCGTCTTGGGAAATGTTCATTGGTCTTTCGAAGTTACCTTTTGTGCGTGCTAACGCTCTATTCTTGTCTATTTCTAGAGACTTGATATGCGCCGCTCCATAAAGAACAGCCGGTGCATACGAGACCATTATACCGATAAGGACGGCGACCTGTCTAATCTTTGGCCTGGATATGTCAAGCAGCTGGGAGGCCGTGTCATGAAACTTCTGTAGTTTCTGTTCCGTTAGAGATACGGTCATGGCTTTGGTGTTAATCAGAAAACCTAAGCATTTTAATTCCCTATTCGGGACGAAAACAGATTTCTTGTCATGAATGTAAAAACCTAATTCTGTTAATAAATCACACAAATCATTAACTGCTGTTTGGCATTTGTCAAAGGATTCTGCCATAATAAATGAATCATCTATGTATGGGAACATTGTGTGTCCTATTCTACCCATGACTGCAAAAACAGGTTTTAATAACTTTGTAAACAGTCGAGGTGCGCAAGCTAGACCATTAGGCATGCATGTAAATTGGAAGAGGGTACCGTTCCAAATAAATCTCAGAAATTTTCTGTGTTCTTTGCAAATGGAGACTGTGTAATACGCATCTCTCAAGTCTACACTGGCGAGCCAGGCTTCCGGCGTAATTAAATCTCTCGCCATTTCTAGTGAGAACATTTTAAAATGTTTGTATGTAACCAATTCATTTAATTTTGTTAAATCCAAAATCATGCGAATTTCGCCATTTGGTTTCGGCCTAGAAAAAACATTAGAAATAAACTGTCCTTCTGTGTTTTGTACTCGTTCAATAATTCTCTTTGTTTCAAAAAGAGAAACCTGAAAATCAATTTGTAGTTTTTCTTCTGTGTTAAATTTATATGGGAACGGAACTCTTTTCTGTTTTGGTATGTCTGTGAACGGTATTTGAACCCCTTTAACAATGTCCAAAATTTCGCTATCAGTTGTAATATTACACCAGTTTTGTAAACAGTTCAGGATATTGCCTGCCTTAAACTTGCTTACATATGTTTGTGTCTCTTCAGACACCATGTTGAGGGTAGATGTCTGTGTCGTCGACTCTACTTGGCTCCTGGCCATGGGAACTGGGGTCTGGGTGTAAACTCCCTTTTGTACCCGCGGTTGTCGTTCCACCCCGTGGTCTGTCGTTCTCCTCTGCCTCGTCGTCTGGGATTGAACCCGAAGGATGGACCTCCTCGTCCCGGCCTGCCTCCTCGGCGGAAGCGAAAATCCGAGCGGGGGCGTCGGAATTTGCTGGGGTTGTCAAACTTTTTACTCCTGTCAGTGTTCTTAGCGCTTTTAGTGTCTACTTCCACTGCTTTGAAGAGGTGCGCTAGCTGTCCCCCAAACATTTTGGTTTTGTCCAGCGGCTTGCCTAGCACTGGCTTTGGTGGGAGGTAAAGTGTATATTCTTTACCGTAATTGTCTGTTACTTTCTTAGACCTGGCTACTTCTTTGCCAGCATCTGTGGTCACTGACTTATAGACGTTCTCGAAACGTCGAAAAGTCATAAAGTTCGATGCTGCGGTAAGCAGCGCAATGCCTTTATCCATGACTCGTGCAAGCGACGAGAATTTATTTTCGGCTTGCATTCTATTTGCTACCGGAGTTATAGATGTCAGAGCTCCGAGCACTGCTTTTTGGATCGTACACAACGCGTTCTCGTAACGCCGTCTTTCATCCGAGAGATGGATACCTGCATCCATTTCTTTGCTGATGGACTCGGGAACGCCTTTGATTCCCGAGATTTGTTCTGTTAACTTGTTGATCACCTCAGCGGGTTTGAACGTGTGGAAATGTCCTTTTAACGTTTCCCTCATCATGGTTGTGGTACGCAACCTCTTTGCTTTCGTCAAAGGGCATTTCTTTTTCATTTTCGCCCCTATCCTTGCATAAACACCCGCTCTTTCGGTCTCTGAGTCGGACTCAGTTGAGGACGAGTCATCTGAATCATCAGATGATGAGTCCTTCTTCTTCTTTTTGTTTTTCTTGGTCTTTTTAATCCGCTTCTTGTTGACTTTGGTGAATTCATCACCTGAGCTACTCGCGAGTCTTTTGCACTTTTTGACTTTCGGTTTCGGAACCTCAAATGCTGATTCTGTTTCATCATCCGAAAAGTCTTCCCAGTCGTCGTCTGGGATGGGAGGAGAGGAAGCCCGTGTTGTGGGCTGAGTGTTTTTGTATTTCTCCATAATTCTGATGATCTTTTCTTCTAGGTCCTCCTCTCCGCTATCCTTATCCGAAGGGCCAGCTCCTGGCTGTGGTGACGGTGGTCCCGTCTGTGGCGGCGACGAATCGTACCCTGAGGGCACGCGGCCTTCTGCCGCTACCGGCTGAACCTTGTTTCGCTTGGTGGCCATCGGTTTCTGTAACAAAAAAGTTACTTAATACCGGTATCATCTCAACATGGTCACAAAGTGAACCCCAGAACTGGGTTGAGGTATTATTATTCTTATGGTATAGAGTAACGTGTTTACACCGTTCTGTATACAGGCGTTAAGCTAATGGTATGCCGTAGGTTTTATCGGTAGTGAAACCAACCATACGGAGGGGCGGCCATTGGCACGCTCGCTCTCTCTGTTTCATACACTTCTCCCACCCGCGGCATTCTGCGCCAGCAAGTTGAAGAAAATATTACGAAACTCGGAGGCTCGCCTCAAAAAAACGGTCTGGGGAGTCTATAAAAGAAACCCAGGATCATCCCCAACAAAACCCTCTTTTAGGGTTCGGAGGAATTTCCTTAGGAGATGCAACTCGGGTTAACATCTCTGCCTGTCTTTATACAGGTTTCGCTATATCAAGCGGTATCGGTTTCGGTTCTGTACATAAGCGTTCTATCCTTGTGTTTTTTATAACACCAAAACATGTCCAAATCGGACCTGAGAAAGTTCTAAGCTTTCATAATGGGATGCTATAAATCATCCTTAAGAAGTTTATCGCAATTTCTCAATACTTACAGTTAGTTAAAGTATTGTAGTAGTTAAATCCTGCCGGAGCAGCTCAGCGAACGTCCTCCCGCTGTGAGCTGCTTATGCTAATTGCTGGACCCGGATGTGCTTACCTCTCCCTAGCCTGCGGCTAGCCTGAGGCTATATACCGAGGTAAAATATATATATATATATATATATATATATATATATAGATAGATAGATATATACATAGATAGATATATAGATAGATAAATAGATAGATCTACATATATATATATGATTGAGAGAGACAGAGAGAGAGAGACAGACAGACAGGGAGAGACGAAAATGTAACTCACAGGTGGTGGGATTCCAGGTGCAGATTTCATCCGTTTCAGTTCATTGTACTGTTTAAGTACATCTGCGAAGTTGGTTCGAACTTGCTTGACACTCTCGGACTGAATGATATTAAAGTGACATAGTCCGATGATTTTGAGTTCGTCATTTCGTCATTTTCGGGGATAAATATATTAGGTCGATATCTATGATCAACCTTCCTTATTTGAAGTAGCTTTTCTTTAAAATGACTAACTTAAGTTATGAGATATTTTAAGTGCAAACATGCCAAATCAATTTTGGTGTGATTGTCAAAACATTGACCCCCATAGTAGACTACTGTTCAAATGTACTTAGTATATCCCCGTATGTAGCACTAAATACTTAATAGGTATACCAGCAGTATCTAAGTTGGCTACATAGGTTCAACTGTAGATAAGCGCCTTGCTTTTTAGAATTTGATGATTATATCGTGTTATAACTTCTTAGTATAACTATTATTAGTAATATAAGGGAGAATCACAGGGTGAATTTTGGGAGCGCGTGTGTTACTCTCCCACTTCAATACTATTCACACTTCAATTGGTAAAAGAAGTACTACTACTACTAGCCGAGATTACTAATACTCAGTAGTAGTAGTAATGGTAATACTACTACTATACTAGTAAGCCCTACTAGTACTACTACTACTACTACTGCTACTACTACTACTAGGGACGTCGGCCATTTTTCAAAGTTGTTCTGATTGCACTGAAACCATGCTAAATCGATAGAGCTCATTATGAGGATTAAGAATATATATACTTTTGTTGCTCTGCGGTACATATTTATCGCGCTATGCCACTTTATGTGAGCCAAAACTGGGTATTTATTTGACCAGCCAATTTGCCAGGCAAGCCAACCTCATGGGCTGTCTGAATTGGCATATTTGATGGGTTGTACTGTCTAAATACATGATTTAGTATCTAATTTAACTACTTTTAATCCATTGCCTGATATGCCATCTAGCATATATATGAATATAACACTCAAAAATCAAGTTTGAAATTAATTAGAGCATTTGGAAAATGGGAAAATCCTTAATTTGGCTTGTTGGACATAGTCATTTTCAGAGCAGTCCAAATGAGCACAAAACTGAAAAAAGGTTGAAATATGTAAAAAAATTAATTAATTCAAATTTTGTTTCTAATGATTGGCACTTAATCTATGGATCTATAGGAACAATAATATAGCAATTTTGGCTTGATATAAACTTATTTTGAGGTATTTAGGGCAGGTCAAACATGACCACCTTCATTTGCATGATCTCCCCCAAACATAATTTTATTTCATTGGAAAAAATGAATTGACAGACCATTATTTTGTTGAAAAAAAAATGATTTGACATTATGTGAGATTAATAACGTTGGTCCTGTAATTAGCGAATAATTCTACGACATTCATCACAGATATTTCTATTTTCCTGCTATGAATTTATTATCTAATATCCCTCAGATAGGTTACCCATTCCGTCAATGGGGAGCTTTCAGTTTGCTTGACTGTCTCGTCAAATGGCGCACCATGCCGGTCCCATTTGTTGTGGAGGTGTAGGGGTGTGGGGAGGATTTGGGTGTGTGTGGTGGGGGTGTATGGGGATTTAGGGCTGTGTTGTAGGGGTGTGTGGTGAGTGGGTATGGTAGGGTGGGTGTGGTTGGGGTGTGTGGTGGGGGCGTAGGGGTGTTTGGTGAGTGGGTATGGTGGGGTAGATGTGGTTGGGGTATATGGTGTGTGGGTGGTGGGGGCGTATGATAGAGGTGTAGGGCTGTGGTGAGGATTTTTCTGGGGGGATGTGGGAATTTAGGGGTGGGCGGTGTGTGTGTAGGGGCGAGTGGGTATGGTGTGGTGGTTGGGGTGTAGGTGTGAGTGGTGTGTGTGTGGTGGGGGCATATGTTTGTGTGGTGGGTGTGTTGTGGAGGTGTAGGGGTGTGGTGAGGATTTTGGTGTATGTGGTGGGGGTGTATGGGGGTTTAGGGTGTGTGGTGAGTGTGTATGGTGGGTGCGGTGGAGTGTAGGGGTTTGGTGGGAGCTTAGGGATGTGGTGGGGGTTGACCATGTGTGTGGTGGGGGTGGAGGTGGTTTGTGGTGGAGGTGTAGGGGGGTCTTGCAGAGCGGCACCTCACAATCTTTAGCATCCCTAAACCCCCATCACACACCTCCACCCCCACCACATCCCTAAACCCCACCACACACATACACCCTCACCACACACCTAGACCCCCACCTCATCCCTTATGGAAGAGAATATTAAATCTGTTTCCTTTGAAAGGAGCAAGAGGAATATTTTCATGCCCATATCGCTGTTTCACAAATGCTCTAAACCACACAGCCTTACCACTCTTCTCACATCCCCTATCATGCACACTCTTGCAAACAGTTCTTACTAACCTCACAGTCCCGCTCTCAGATTTACCAACTGCCATGCCACATATTGTTCCTGCACCAACCTGAACATCCCCAAACAGCATTTTCTCCCATACATGTAGTATCACATCACTCTGTTCTGCTAAATTCACAAGAAGATGTATGCCACAAAAGAAATTGTTCATACTTCCACACTCTTCTTGTTCCCTTTCGCTCATCCCATTCCAACCACCTATCACATCAGGCAACACTTCACTTCTGAACTCTGACAGTAGCACATTAAACTTCTTTTCAGTCATTGCCCAGTCACTCATAGTATTTTTCAGTTTTGCAATCACTTGTTTCACCCGTACTGATGCATCTTTCTCTCCACACAACTCATACATATCTCCCAAGATATCCTGTAATACTTGCAGCATATTAGCAGCTGAACCACTCACTATTTCCCGCACACCTAAGTTGTACACTTTTCCATCATTCATACTGACATCATATGTCTGATAATGATGTCAACCTTTGATGTACCATCACCCAAAATTGTCATGCTTTCACCATTGTCCAATAGGTCACATAACTGCATGCATGCAAGTGCCCTGCATTCCAAAACAATCCTTTTAGAACATGTCTCTTTTGGCAACCGATCCGCTGCTATTCCAAACCCATTCAACACGCTTTTCACAATGGACTGACATTTCGATGTACTCACTCCCATGCCAAGCAATTCCTGATACACCATTCTCACATCATCTGTGTACTTACCACCAGCAAAACACTTCACATCTGCCTAGCACAATCTCATCTCGCACAACATAGAATTTTCATTCTCCAGTCCACTCACTCGCTCTTTCAACTCTGCCAGCTTTGGCTCATCTTTCGCAATCTTTCCTTTGTAGTACCACAGACTTTTCCTCATTTTGACATAGCTTTCTTGCAATGTATTCATCTTCTGCACAGAAGCCTCAAGGCATGCAACCATCCGATCCTTTGCCATTTCTCGATCTTTCGAGATTGCAGATTGCTCTTTAAGTTTAACCCACTTATCCATCTTCTCCAATTCCTCCTTTCTTCTACACGCTTCTGTTTTCAATTCTGCTTCCTTGCACTTCCATTCATTTTCAAGCATAACAACTTTATTTTCACGCCTTCTCACCCTTCGGTTTGCATTCTTCTCCACCCTCACAAGTACCTGTTTATTACTTTCCAATTTGTTTTCACACTCTACTAATTCCTCCTTACATTTTCTCAACTCACTTGCAAGAAGCTTTCCTGCCTCCTTCTCTTTTGTCAACTCATGTTCCATCTCTTTTAACTTTGATCTGAGTTCCACACACAACAGGCACTCTTCTTCGATTGAAACATTTGCACTCTCGTTTGAAATATTTTTCTTCAAATAGAGCACAAATATTTCCTCTCTACACTTTGCCAATGGTCACTGCCCATGGTTTGCATTTCTTCAACCTATCATTCCATTTTTTCAGCTGTGCATAAAAGTTACCAGTAGGGATGTCACTCTCAGACTTACCCACCAGAGACCGAACACAATCATATATGCACCTTTTTGGAAATGACTTTAAACGAACATAATCAGAGATATCGAAGACAAGACCAACAGTCAACTCCTCACATGCAACAGACACATCCACATGCACACCACTGATTAACTGATCCAGCAAAGAAGAATTTAATCCGAACTTGTCCATCCTGTTTATTTGACCTGTAAGAAAATTGGGACCTTCTGTAAGATATGCTTTGCATGTCCATATTTTCCTTAATTGATAGTCAATCCAATGTTCGAAGAACATGAAAATAAATCGAACAAGTCACCAAACTATTTTTGCAATATTAGGAATGGCCTCGGTACAGTAATAGGTAAGTGTTCTCTGAGAAAGTACCCTTTAACTAACGTAATCAAAATTATTCCTGAACTAAAGGTAAGATATGATGACAGTGCGACACAGTTGTAATCTATAGGTCTTGAAAACAAAGACTCCCCATGTCCTCAAAGGTTGGTTTGGGCAGGACTGTTTCAGTTTTTCAGGAGAGTTGACTATGTAATGTGGGGTGATTCATTTTGTTGAATTAGCTTTAGGACACTTAATAATATGCCTCTCCATGACTGATACAGCTCAACACACCCAAGATGGATGAGAAACCAGGCAGGTGCAAAATGAATATACTCAGGGTAACCAACGGAAAACTGGAACGGCTGATGATGTACAATGTTGCTTCCTGATACAGAGACCAAACTGGCTTACAAATATAAGGCCACTCCATCCAAGCAGCAGGGGAAAGCAACTAATATAAAACAGCTAATATCTACATAGCCCCACCGAATCATGCACATTTCCCATGTTCCTTGCATCAAGCCATATTTTTATTTTCTTAGAAGTTTGTAAAAAAAAAAGATTTATAGAATAAAATTACATGAGTGATTCTCTGTGCTGGAATAAAATATTTTATCTATGCATTTGTCAAGGCTTCTTTATTTTGGGGTGAACTGAACAATTCTATGTGTGCAAACCAATATGTTTATCATTTTACTTATAGGTGTTTTTTTGCAACAATTGGTTCTGCTGATTTCAAAGTGTTGCTAAGTACTTCAAACTGATTTCCCCCCATGAAGTTAATTTACAACTGGCACTGATTACAAATATATATACTAAAAGTAAATTGGCCCATTAGTCCTGGAATTGTAATGTCTTTAAATAATTAATTTTTGTCTTCAATATTGCACATATTTTTCAATGCAAAACTATTGAGCTCTATTTTACAGTGAACGCAGTTATTTTGAACCGTACCCAACTCCTTCATAGCAAACAACGTTCAAAGAGGGTTAGTGTGCTGAGAGCAAGTGCCCCTATTTTTCCAGTAGCCAGTCAAAATCAGCACCCAATCCTTTGTTTGGAGTACCTGCTATTAAATTATAATTCATTTATTTTTAAGGGAAGACGTAAAAAAATATCCCATCAGGACAAATAATAAAAGCTGTTCTGTACAAAGATAGCTTATGAAAATGATTGCAATTGTAACCATAATTCAGTAAATAAAAGGACTGCTCTGTATAGAATTTTATTAAGCCATGAATCAATCAATACACAATAAGTTAAAGTAGCATAGTCTGATGGTTTTGAGTCTGTCATTTTCTGAGGTACTAGGTTGATTGGTATAGTCTACCATAATTTAGTTTGAAGTAACTGCTTAAAAAAACTTTCTTATGAGATATTTGAAGTGTAAAAATGGCAAATTAATTTTGGAGTGCTTGTCAAAACAGATACCATAGGCTTCAGCACTAACAGGTTCTATTAAATTGACTTATTATTCTCTCCTGTGTTGAAACAAAGAGCATCAGTGTCTAATTTGGATCTGTAGGTTCAAAACTAGGTAAGTCTTTTGTTTTTGAAAATATGATGTGTTCATCAGTCTGCAGCTTTAAGGTCAATTTTTGGCCAAATAAAAATCAATTGATGATCATCCTTTTTAAATAGAAACGGGTCAGACTGGCGGTTTTCATTGTCATTAAAAATTTTAATTGATGTAGACGTAATATGTAGCCAGACACGATGGCTCAATGATTTGCGCATCCACCTCCCCTTCTGGTAGGCCGTGGGATTCGAACTCCTGGGTTAGAAATCTGGCCAAGTCAAACCAATGAATTAAAAATTGATTGCCGCTAGCCCGACACATTTTTAATCATTTAACAAAAATGTCAGGCAGAGGTGGGGATGATCACCAATTTAAACAAATTATTTGGCCATATATATTTATTGCAAAGAATTTAACCATACCATGGATGAATAAAGAAAATTAAATATCAAAGACCATCAGGGTGTGATGTTGCCCTGGCTTCTTAATAAAGAACCATAAATGTGATCAGTAGTAACTGTAAATTCATTCAGTTCTATAATTAAGAAATCATAAATGCAGAAAATATCAATTTGATCAACATCAACTAAAGCACTCTGCCATTGTAAAATGTGATATAATATCTGTTAATTTTAATCAATTTTGCTGAAGTTATGTGCTAGCTTCTGTTGCTTATAGGGTGCCCAGTGCATTAATTAGTTAGTTTTCTCTCCAACACTATTATTTTCCTTGCCACCAGCACCAAGTGGTGGGTTGGTGGTAGAAATAATCTATTACAAGCACCTACATGAACTTCTAGAATAAACAAATATTTAAGGAAGTAAAATACAAATGAGAACAATAACCAATATGTATAGATCTTTCAATATGACAATTAGAATAACCAGAATTCCAGACATACAAATATATATATATTAGTTTACACAACCATGTTTTCATGTGTGCCTAATAGGCCTGTCACACTACGACATAACGAGCTAACGTGAGCCGACATAGGTGAATTTTGGTCATTACGTTGAGGTACGGCGAGTTACGTCATGCTTACGTAAGGCAGACATCGAGATACGTCAGGTTACGTCGAGTTACGGCAGCGCATGTCAAGGTTTTGGACATGCCCAAAACTTGTTACGTAGCTCGACATGATGCAGTTGCGTGGGATGATGTTATACTCATGTTACGCCGACGTTAGGCGTGCGATAGAGGTGCGTCGGCTACGTTGGATCAATGTTGTCTTACGCTAGAGTGACGCACAGGCGGCAGGAACGTGCGGTCCGCGCTAAGACAACATGGGGTTAACGTAGGTCAAACGTGTCTGTGAAGCATGCCTAACGTTGCTCATATGTTTCGCAAACATGTCCTGACGTAGTTGACAAACGTCTAGCTTGCGCGTAACATCTGTGAGTTTCGCTAGGCTCACGTTGACACAATTAATTATTCTTTTGTCCTCACTCGTTGAACCACCTTATAACTACGCTATACCGATGTTACGCTCACGTCAACTACGTGGCATTGACGTCCAACTTGGTCCCGTATTTACATATTACGCCGAGAATTTTAACGCGTCAAATTTATTTTCACGTTGCCCCTACGCTGGTGTGTTACGTCATAGTGTGACAGGGCCATTAGTTGAAATACATTGGTAGAAATAGAATCAAAACAAATTCATTTAAATAATAAACCATGTCAATTTAACTTATTCCATAACAACAACAAAACTGCCTAGAGTATGAAGAAATAAACACATCTTGTTGAAAATAGCAACAGTTGATTCTGATATGTATGAGAATCTGTTGTAATATCCTCAATAAAACTTCATATTCACAACAATTACCATGTGGGTATGAACTAGATCTATTTTCAAGTTAGAAGGACCTAGAATTTGATGGATGTCCCTTAGATTATTTTTTTTACATCAAAGGTCAAGGAGAGTACATCTATACTCACAGCAGACTGCCAATGCAAAAGGAATGAAATGCAGCTATTGGCAGATTTGCTAGCATTTATTATGTAACTAAGGTGATTGGAACTTACCTCACTCTCCATGCACATTTTCAGTAAGCTAATCCCTGACAAGCATTGCAGGGTTATGCTTGGAGTTTTCAAACATAGTTGGTAAAATGGTGTCTATTCTTAAAAGGACACTGAAATACTTGACACCATGGTATGTTCAGTGTGAATCATTGGGTAATTTATTGGTCGAAAAAAATACTATTCCCTCTTCTAGGAAATTTAATAAAGATTCCATATCTGAAAGAAGTAAAATGCTTTTAGAATATGTATGGTTGCTATGGTAACTTCTGCATGGAACTTAAATTTTTTTTTATGAAATCCTTAGAAATCATCCATGCTGATTCAGATTTGTAATCTACAGGTTATTCTGTACTAGGTGGATGTGTTTTCAATTTTCTAAGAGTAATTCCCAACAATTCCTAGATATGTAAAAAGCACATGTTTGACAAACCACTGGGCACCATTTTCAGACTTCACTGCTGCCTAGTTCATTTTGACAATTCCACCACATAGCAGCAAATAGGAGGAGAGCTTAGCTGATTGGAATGATATAAAGAGCTTATTTCATAGGTTTGATATCCAAAGTTTGAAGTTATTCTACTAACAATTCACGATTTTATTGGGGTGTAAAGTGAGTCATTTGTATGATATCGATCGTAGTGTACACTTAAAAATGACGTCGAATCGCGACACGCGGCGAACGACGTCCCTACTACTACTAACTTAAGTACTAGTAGTAGTACTAATCTAGAACTAGCCTAACTAGGTGCCGCTGTAGGTAGGCGTAAATCGACGGACATAACAAATTAATGCAATTTGGCTACCTACTAAACCTATATTATCTGCCGAAAATAGACAAAGCTAATACACAGAAGGTTCTATTTGTTTGTGTTACATAGTAATTATCATAGAGATGTCACCTACAAAGTTTCGCCAGCAAAAATGCAACGGATGAGTCAGTGAGGGCGACCAAAGTTTCACAGACACCGTTCAAAAGAGCAGATAGACGGGATCTAGGACGATACCCACTTCTGCAATACCATTATTGATGGGGGGAAAAGTGTCATTTAAGGCTTACCAACACCTCTACTACCGTTGGTGAATGTGTTATATTTGTGTCCATCATCTGAACTGTATCTGTCGCCATTTGGTATGAGATATTTTTGTGAGGAAAGAAATAATGGTTTGCGTCTGTTATCGCCGTCTGCTCTTTTTTAATCGCCGTTGCCTGCTGTCGCATCACAAAGTTTCCTAAAATAGTTGTACATATTTATTGATTATAGCATATGCCACATATTTGAATACATTGAGTATGTTTTCAGTCAGATATTTATACCAAATTTTCAGTTGAGATCAGTACATGGATATTGTGGGAGCGTGGAAGATACTTATATAATACTAAATTATTCATGAGACATATCCGCTATGCTGGTGTTCAAGCGTTCATAGTGATCATACTTAATAGCTTACTGGGAATTAGCGAAGAAAAAATACCAAATGTCGCCGGCTGCTTGCAGTAAAGAAAACTACTGTACAGCATTAAAACAATATATAGTTATTTAGATGACACGTTCATCCATGCTCATCACAGTGTGTTAGTTTACCTTTGGTGTAGATAAAACACGGTCTAATCATGAATAGAGCCTTTTCTGGTGTGAAAGAGACACTGTTTTTCGTCAAGCCGCCGCCACTACAAGATCTGTGCTCGGTGACATTGATCGTCCCCCTCCCTGAAAACTCAGGAGGTTCACCACAGGGTCAACAACCACAGATCATCAGATGCAGGTGTTCACATAATTCATAGCAAGAGACCAGTCTGGGAAATACATTTATAATTATTTACATTACTAGATTAATATGAATAAGCAATGCTTAGGACCGACCCACCGATATAACTACAGCAAAGTATTTTATGATTTTTTTTTACTCCACTCGCGGTGTTCGATTTGAAATTCTATCAACTCGGGTGACGTTTCCGCGAAGTAAACTATTAATATTTCATTTGTGCACCCATGTTTATGCCAAATTGTTATTTATTTCTTTTAATTTTGAATAATATCAAAGTTTTGAACTGCACGTATCGGCAAATTCTATGGCAGCGGGCATTTGTTTTGATATATTATTAACCAATAGCTGTCGTCCACCGTGCTTGCTGCGGACCGAAGTTCGACGAGCGATTTCCGTTTCCGTTTGCTGGATTTTGATTTCTTGAGCAGGAGTTTACAAATGGCAGCGCCCATAGGGGGCTATTTCCATTTCCGTTTGCTGGATTTTGGTCCTCTATGGGTAGGAGTATTGTTTATCACTTATGTGTATATATCTACATGCGTTAGTCTTAAGCCTCCCCAGAGGGTGGGTCGGTATTATCTCATATCAGTTTAGTAGTACAATTCACTTGATATTATCCATAAATACTCTACAGTATGTCAGTATTTTCTTTTTCTACAAGAACTACACACACATTATTTGATTAACATTTCATGGTTCCGGGTTCGAACCAACTGAACAACTCTAACACTCAGCCGATTTGTTAAAAAGAGGGTTGGGAGGGCAGGGAAAACCTGCTAGGAGGTGTAGACTGTACGACTGTCAGAAGCAAAGTGAGATAACTATGCTGATGATTGAGGAAGTGCTATAGGTTGCCTTGGATATCATTTTTGAATTTTGATATGATTGCTTAGGGACATGCATATGTAATGGCTACCTTACTTAGCAACCCAATGCAAATTCAAGGATCATTGACTTCATATGAATGCTTAGAGATATGCATTTGAAATTGTTTACCTTACTTAGCAACCCAATGCAGATTCAATTATCCGAGGCTCAGTCTCTATGTTATGAATTACTCATGTTACCATGTAACATGCACAATAGAGTTTAGCAGCTTCTAATTTTGTGTAGTTCCACTCACGACTGTAGAATGTCCAATTCCTCCTAGGCTTATTAAGTAATCATTGAAACAGTTATGCATTATGATTATGCTATGAAAGTGGACAGTTACTCCAGCACCCTGATCCTGTACCTACGCTGTCTCTGGATAGGTGGGTGAATCTTTTATCTAGGACTAGGAAGTGGACAGTTGCCCCTGCAGCCCTGTTCCTGTGACAGGGGTGAATCTTTATAGATGTAACTTGAAATTGAAGTGTACGCCGGTTCGATGACACTTCAGAATCACAGGCGCTCATTCAATTTGACAATTCATTATTTATTGCCCATTTTGCTAGTAACCATCAAGAGAAACCTGAAGCTGAGAGACATTAAGACCGACTCATGGACATCACTCTCACAGCAGAGAGCTAAATGGAGAGCGGCAGTCAAGTAATGAAAGCAGTCTTTGTCGCATCGTGAATGACAGCATGATGATGATGATGATGATGCTGGTAACATGCATAATTCAAAGCCTTGACCATGGGCCCCATAGTGATGCTGACCTTAGATACCAAATGCAGTATAGCATTTGGTAACCCTAACCATAGTTAGGAGCAGGGCCTATCGGATGAAGTTATGATTAAACGAGGAGTTTGACAGGGGTGTGTATTGTCACCATGACTTTTTAACCTGTACACAGAGATGATTTTCAGACACATTGAAGATTGCAAGGGAGTGACAACAGGTGGCATGAACGTCAACAATCTTAGATATGCCGATGACAGTGTAATACTAGCAGACAGTGAGAAAAATGTACAAGATATTGTGAATAGAATCAATAAAGCTGGAATACTATTCAACATGAAGATGAATGCCAGGAAGACCAAAACAATGGTTATAAGTAAAAAGACAGATAAACCAAATATCAATATAACCATAGATGGCACAAACAGAACAAGTATCCGAATTCACATATCTCGGACAAAAGATTACAAATGATGGGAGGGAGATGTGAGGAAGAAATTAAGAGAAGGATAACAATAGCCCGAACAACATTCTCCAAAATGTATAGAGTGTTAACATCAAGTAAGATATTAATACATACAAGGAAGCGTATTCTTCAGTGTTATGTGTGGTCTACTCTAATGTATGGGGCTGAGACATGGACAATCTCTAAGAAAATGTACAAACGTTTAGCAGCATTTGAGATGTGGACTATCGAAGGATGATGAAAATATCATGGACAAAGAAAATCACCAACAAAGAAGTTCTCAAAAAAAATTAAAATAAGAAACACTTGTTTGCCACTATACAGACAAAGAAACTTATTTATTTTGGCCACATCATTCATCAGAGTTCAATATACCGTACATTGTTGGAAGGGAAGGTGAATGGCAGCAGAGGGAGAGGGAGACCAAGAACATCATGGTTTACAAATATTTCACAGTGGACAGGCTTGAATTATTCACAGTCTATCAGAACAGCACACCATCGGGACAAGTGGAGAACCATTGCATCCAACCCTCGACTAGAGGACGGAACTATTGATTGATTGAACCATAGTTGACTTCCGGATGCTATACTCAATTGAAATCATTCGTCACTGTATCACAGAGGTGGATAGACCTTCGTTGACTAAATACAGCTTTGAAGAAGCTTTAAGACAGTTCAATATTGTGTCTGTCATCGATGATATGCCGAAAGTGAACAAGTCTCATTTTCGTGGGAGCGGCCGGTTTTCGAAGGGATTGCTTGCTTCTGCGGGTCATAGGAGCAGTTTGTCGTTGTGTCATGGTGGTGTTGGTCGGTCGTGCTCGCTGTCGGTGGCGGTTCATCGGTCGGGTTCAGCAGCACCTTCACGTCGACCGTGAATGAGTTAGTGAAGGGGATCTCGCTGGAGGATATACCCCACCTCCACACCAGGACGTGCACCGACTTGTGACAGTGTGCACTCATGGTGACTTTATAGTGCTGCCCCACTGGGAAATCAGGGCACCAGCAACATGACCTGATGTCCCACACAGTTACATTATCCTGATACTGTGTGCCCAGTCCCTGTCCTGACCTCATAACGCCAAGCGTCGAGCAGCAACAGGTACCTATTTTATAAGTCATTGGTTTGACTCGACCAGGATCCAAACTTCAGTCCCTCCAGATTCACCGGTATGCACAGCAAGGCCAGAGGAAGAAGTGAAGTGAGGATGGGATTAGTTAGGCAGTGGGTGGGGTTACCTGTTAGTTGTTAGTGAAAATTAGTGGTTAGTTGGTAGTGGTGTCAAGTCAGCTATGGCGACAAGGTGGGGCCTGTTAGTCCTCGGTGCCATGGTCTGGACGAGCGACAGCATTGATGATATCTGCATTCTGGTGGTAAAAGCGAGCAAGTGTGTTCCAGGATGACTTGGAAATCCTGGAGAGGAGAGCCAGAGCGGCCCTATTGTCACTGAGTTGGCGGTCAGAGTCCTCCACTGATGCAGATCTGTCGACGGCGCCACATGAGGCGAGTATGTGGGCCACATTGAAGATCTTAGTGCCGCAGGGACAGCGCTGGAGGTTGGGGACATCAATCCAACGGTGGTAGCCAGTCCTGAAGCGGTTGACGGTGACTTGGGTAGAAGCAGGAAGGCCGACTGGATGGGGGATGTTAGTTCTGACCAGGGTGTACCAGAGCCAGCTTATGGAATAAGGGTTCCATACTTGTTCCTTCTGGGTGGCGCATTCCCAGAGTTTGGTGGTGGCTCGAGAAGCGGTGGCAGTCAGTTTGGTGATGGATGGAGGGATGGCTGTCTCCATGTCTGCACGGTTGGCACCGGCTAGAGCGGCATAGTCAGCCTGGTCATTACCATAGAGTACTATATGCGAGGGGACCCATAGCAGGACTGTGTCGAGGTGTTCCTGATGTCTGGTCAAGATTATAATCTGGATCACGTCGGCAAGGGAGTGTCGGGCATTTGGGCCGGCAAACTCTTTGATGGCATTCAGAGAATCAGTAATGATGATGGCACTTGAGTTGTGGAGGTCTTCGAGGGCCAAGTGTATGGCGGCGAGCTCGGTATCGAGAGTTGGAGCAAAGTCTGACACCGTGGTGGTGTTCTTTGTGTTGGAGAAGGGGATGAAGATTCCGGCTCCGGCTCTACCTGATGTTGGGTTAAGGGAGCCATCTGTGTAGACCGTCTTTTTTTTTGTGGTAAATATGTTTATTCTGCTGAATAAGTCTTTTGTCAGTGCCAAAGAAATGGTCTTCCAGCCATTTTTCAATTCAGTTTTATTTACACAAAAGGTATATAGAATAAGGTGCACAATACCTGTTGAATAGACAATTTGCACCATGTAACACAATGAAATTCTGAAACCCAAAAGTCCCATAACAATATGGTACAGTAGTGTCATATAACTAGATCAATATTAGTCAGATCAATGTGAGTATTTACATAGTATTTAGAATGTAAGCAGAAGTTATCTTCTGTATTCAGTTGGTAAACTTGTAGTAAGTTTTAATGTTCAGTTGCAGTTAGGCAAGTGGTATATAAATGTTGGTTTGTTAGGAAAATTCTAGTGTAACTCTAATGTAGCTAGTTATGTGAGTTTATGAATTATGTTGTTGGGTGGGGTTGTTAATAATACACTGGACCATCTGTGACCAGTGAAGCAGTGGGACCAATCCCAGTGCATTTAGGTCTTAAATTTTACATTTTTACCTGGACTGTCTCTGTCATCGTATATGGTTGACTGGAGATAACAGAGGAACAGCAACAAATTAAAAAAGTGGGGGCTGGGGGGGGTGGTGGAGAAACCGAGGGGAAAAGTCCACCTGTCAGGCGAGGGGAAAGTCCACCTTTGCCTGAGTTATGGCCTCGAGAGCCAGGGTGTGGAGTTCTGGGGTGGTGTAAACCGCCTTGGCAGCAACTAGGTTGGTGGTTTGGATTTCCACTGGAATAGAAAACCATGGTGGCTTGTGAGGGTTCAGGGCGGAGTCTGCAATGTGGAATCCATGGGAGTCCTTGAGGGTGGTGATGGCGTCCTTGAGGCGGTAGGAGATGTGAGGGTGACCGCGGGTCCCATCTCGGAGGTAGCCCGCGGCTCTGCGGATTGTTGGTGAAAGGCCTGAGGAGAGGGTTCTTGTGAGGTGGGTGGTGAGAAGTTGTTTGCTTCGGAGGTGGAGGGGAGGGAGGCCGGATTCAAGGAGGAGGATCTCAATCCTTGTGGTGCTGGGAACACAGTGGACAAGCCTGGCAGCCCGGTGTTGGATGTTCTCAAGTTTCCGGAACTCATTCAGGAAGATCTTCTTCTTGGGTAGTCGAGTTTGGGGGTTGTCAAGCCGAAGGCTGTGAGAGCAAGTGTGGGCGCAGCGTAGTTGAAGAGGGAGGGGACTGCCTGGCGGTAGAACAGTGCAAGTACACCTTCCAGGGCGCCCCAGGAGAACCCGGAGATCCTCTTCATGAGGAGGAATCTGTTGGTCATTCTGGTCGCCAGGTCATTCTGGTCGTCATGTTCAGGTCTCGGTCTAGACGGATACCTAGGTAGTCGAAGGTGGAGACCCATTCGATAGGGGATCCATCTAGATAGAGGGGGTGAAGTGGTTGACCTCTGAACATGTGCATGATCTTGGTCTAGGTGGGGGAGATTTTTAGTCCAAGGTCCCGGCAGGTGTTTCCTACCAGGTGGAGCACCTGCTCAGCGAGATCCTGTGCGTTGATCGCATGGGAGCAGGTGATGGCGATGTCATCTGCCTAGCAGACTATGGTTGTGTCTGTGATCTCTTGGGTGGCTAGGTCTTGTTTCAGCCTCCTCACGAGAGATGCATTCACTGCATTGAAGAGGGGGCTGAGCACTGCACCATGGGGGACGCCATTTTTTAGTTGGAGGTAGGGAGAAGAGGTGCCTTGGACACGTACCCTGGCTCGCCTGTTCTGGAGGTAATTTCGGACGTACACAAGAGGCTGGCCAGCGATGCCAAGATCAGCTATTGATGTCAGTACCACGTTGTGGTCGCTAAGCTCAAAGGCTTTTTCGAGGTCAAGGAAGATGGTTGCTGTCTCGTGTCCATTACAGAGGCCATAGGAAATGCTTTCGATGAGGGTGGCGACAGCATGCTGGGTGCCTCGTCCTCCTCGGTAGCCGATGACCTCTGGTAGGCCAGTGGTGGGGTCTTCTGTGACCATCTGGAGACGGGCGAGGACGATTCCTTCACTAACTTTCCCGAAGGATTGGAGAAGGGAGATGGGTCTGACTTCGCCCGGGGTTTTCCAAGGGATGAGGATGATATCAACATCGTTCCAAGATTGGGGTATGTCCGCGTTGTAGATTGATTGATTGATTGATTGGTGGTTGCTCTACGCCGTGTCGGCAGCATAGGCCATATTCACGGCGAGAAATGTTTGTTTTTTGTTCAAACCATCGCTTTTACATGTAAAAGCAGACAATCAATTATGTGCCAATAGACACTAATTAAATTAGAAAGCTCACAATCATATATCTGTGGTCAAGGGAAACAAATTCCCATAGCAAAAGAAAAGTTTCATTAATAATTAATAGAATCCATTTAGTAAACTATATAAGGTGGTACAGTCCAGCTGCCCTCAAAAAGGCTCAAATGTTTTCCTGTTTTACCTTAGTAAAAAGGTCATGCATACTGTCTGCAGTGTAGAACCGTTGGCGCAGGGCCAAAAAATCAACGCAACTTAGTAAAATGTGTTTGAGTGTCAGTGGGGACTGACACCCAATACATTCAGGGGGAGGTTCCCCCTTGAGCAGAAAAGCATGTGTAAGCCACGAGTGGCCAACACGGCAGCGGCTAAGGACCACTTGGTCCCGCCGACCTCCCGCATGAGTCTGTGGTGGCTTTCCCACAGATGGTTCAATTTCTTTAAGTTTATTGATGTTTTCATCCCACTCATGTTGCCATTTGGATTTTATGTGGGTGGCTATTAGTGGTTTCAGATCAGAGTGAGGGATCAGACACGGTTCAAGATCACAGTTCAGGGCCTTCTTCGCAGCCCGATCAGCTCGTTCGTTTCCTTGTATGCCAGCATGGCCAGGCACCCAGCACAGGTGGATATCATACCCATCTGTTGTCAGTTGGTTCATTTTATAAATGACCGTTGCTAGAATAGGGTGATTCGTTTTCAGTCCAGCAACAGCCAGGAGGCAAGAGAACGAATCACTGTATATAACATAGTTAGTGTGGTTGGATACCTCGATACACTCCAAAGCGAGAAGGAGTGCTCGGGATCGTGTCTAGCAGCCCAATATATGATTTCCTTGCGGAACCGTATACTATGCTGCCGTAATCCACTCGTGAACGAACCAAGGTTCTGTACATGGAGAGCAGAACATCTCTGTCCGCTCCCCACTCTGAGCTGGACAGCACCCTCAGAATATCCAGCGCTTTCAGGCATCTTGTTTTCAGGTACTTTATATGTGGCACAAAAGACAGTTTTGCGTCGAGAAGATATTGTCAAGGAGAGGGAGGAGAGTTTCCCTGTTAGTGGCAGATAACTTTGTCCACACAGTGTTAGGGACTCCGTCGGCTCCTGGGGTTGTCTTCTTTGTGGTGGTGCCTAGGGCGCGGTCGAACTCAGCCCTGGTCAGGTGGTTGTCAAGATTATGGGTGGATGTTGTGGCTATTGATATGTCTATGAGGTCGGCTCTCCAGGCGGAGTTCCTGGTGAGCGCTTGTTGGTGGGCATAAGGGAGGTTGATTGCCGGGTCTGTTCTGTCTGTGAACTTTCTGTTGTGTTCTGCTGCAAGTTGGCCAGAGTGTGGGTAGAGTGGGGGGTGGGGGTCTCTTCTTCGAAGAATTTGTAGGGATCAGTCAGGTTGGGACTGGACGGAAAAACAGTGCGTATACCAGTGGACGATCGGTCAGGTTGGGACCGAACTGGACGGAAAAACAGTGCATATACCTGTGGACGATGCTGGCAAGTTCCGGAAGATGGAGGCAGATGGCGTGACAGTCGGTGAAGAACCGCAAGAGCACAGTCCATTCAATGGCTGCACAGTGCATAGTGCTACACAGTACTCAGACATGGCAAACTCTTGCCCAGTTGATTGTTCAAAGATTGTGGTTAAGGTTAAAAAGTTATCACCAATTAGATCGAAGGATGGTTTCCAGAAGTTTGGGAGTCATCAGCATTCAGTGTTGGCAAACGCTTGTCCTGTTGTGTTATTAAAAAGTAATGTTGATGTTGAACCGTTAAATAAATTTGATTTGAATTTGGTACATGGGGGGAGCATTGTAGCAATAATGAAAATATAAATGAGAGTTTGGTAGTTAATGTTGTAGACAGAGTTGGTGTAAGTAAAGCTCCAGCTGGTGTTGGTGCGTTAGCAAAGTGTAACGGCCATGCTGTGGCAGTAAGTAGGGATGGTAATGTTAAAAATGTAAGGGAGAAAAGTCAGTCACGGGATGTAGTAAAGGTAGTTTACTGATAAATTAACTGATAGTGTTGATGATATTGAGTTGGAGTTGAACTTAGAGGGAGATGATGTGTCTGCGGCCCAAGGGTTTAGCGAACAATCGCCATTTCAATATAAAGATACATTAGCACAATTATGGCCAAGGTGGGAAAAACAAAGGGAGAGCTCATGTGAATATAAGAACATTTTTGACTGTGTAAGGGAGACAGGGTTGCCAAACTATTTGGAAGCAAGTGTGCCTGTACCATCAGGTTTGAATATTAAAGCTTGGAGAAGTTTACTAGTAGGTTATGAGGACTATCCTATAGTCGATTTTCTCGAATTTGGGTGGCCAGCGAATTTTGCTGGTAAACTAGCACCAACACCGACAGAAATTAACCATTGCTGTGATGAGGAAGATTTATTTTGGTTAAATAAGTACGTGTCTACTGAGCTTAGTTATGGGGTGTTGTTGGGACCATTTAATGATCCACCCTTTTCTCCTTGGGCTCAAATTAGCCCTATTATGACCCAGCCTAAATAGAACACCTAAGAACGGAGAATTATTGTAGATCTTAATTTTCCAAAAAGGGAAAAGTGTTAATGGTGGAATAGTTAAAGTTTTATCAAGGCAAAATTGTTCTTTCAATCTACCAACAATTATGACGTTAGCTAGCAAGGTTAGGAAAGGGATGTTATATGTGGTCGATAAATTTAGCTAGAGCATATAGGCAATTAAGGTCGTGTCCATTAAGTGTACCACTTTTCGGGATTCAAGTAGAAGGGAAGTATTATTTTGACATAGCTCCTCCTTTCGGTTGTAGGACGTCAAGTATGGCTTGTGCAAGAACCACGTCGGCAGTAGTATATTTGATGAAGAAAAAAGGGTTTTTTGTTTCTTGTTATTTAGATGACTTTGTAAGTGTGGAAAGCACATTGGAAAAAGCTGAGGAAGGGTATAAGTCAATTATGAGGCTTACTAAATTATTAGGTCTAGATTTGTCAATCAAGAAAATGTACACCACCTGCGCAGACGATGCAATGGCTAGGGTATAAAATTGATACCGGTTAATGGAGGTTAGGATTCTGAAAGAGAAGTTGCTCGATATTTTAACTGAGTGTAATAAATGGAAAGTAGGTAGTAAGGTAACTAGAAAAAATGTGCAAAGATTAGTGGGTAGGTTACAATTTATTTCTAAATGTGTCATGCAGTCTAGGACTTTCATGAATATGATTCTGGATGTTTTTTAAAGTACTCCTTTTAGAGGAAAAGCTGTAGTTAGTCAGGATTTAATTAGGGACATAGCTTGGTTTTTATATTTCGCGGAAGGGAATAATGGGTTAGTTTTATTAAGGCCTTTTCCAAAGAAAAGGTGGGTCATTGAATGTGACTCTTCATTGCTGGCCGGAGGACGTTACAGTAGTACACGCTATTTTTCTGAATTATATTCTCCTGAACTTCTTGATAGTAATAAATTACACATTGCACAATTAGAGGCAATTAATTTAGTAGTGGCCCTTAAAGTGTTATTCCCGCTAAACCCTGAGGCGTTTGATAGTTATGCATTCTCAGTACTTAAAAAAGTTGTGTTTAAGCTAAAGCATCATACTGTAAACAGAGCGTATCCATTGAAAATAATATACATGTTAATCTAATAATATTAAAATGGGAAAATATGGACTTGTATTTATTGTTGTGTTATTGATTGGCTATACATGTTTGTTAAGACAATCTAATTTATTTTATTCCGAGATGCTGGGTGTTGGCGGTCATACGTTGCTGTGTGGAGACATAAGCCGTGTTCACACCGGCATTAAGTCGCCTCAACTAGTTCGCCTTGTCTAGTTCGGCTCACATTCGCCGTGTGGACGCTACGCTGAAGCGAATTAGGGCTAGTTCGCCTCATCTAGTTCGCTTCAAGTAAACCATGTCGCGAGGTAGTCCAGATGAACCGAACTAGCTTAAGTCGGCCCAAGTTACCAGTGTGAACGGTAGCGGCTTAGATGAGCCGGATTAAGGACGTCACAGTCGAGACCTGAGTTTGTTGACTTTCTGGTAAATTTGTTCTATGAACCTGCTAGAGGTGCACAGATATTTTTTTCATGATTTATTTTAAGGTTTTCACTGCCCAGCAGAAGTTTTGACCGTTCCAAACCAATACGATTCAGTCTATACATATCTAGGTCGAACCCACACTCTCTCGTGGTGACGTCGACTAACCGAAACTGGCACTGGTTAGTATGGACTTGCTCATGCGCAGATATCGATTTCCGCCTTAAACCGCTCTGTGTGTGGACACGACACTAGTTCGCCTCATCTAGTTCGCTTTATCTAGTTTGGCCTAAAGTTGTGTGTGTGTGTATAAAGGGTTTAAGGCACACAAGGCACACCTGATGGTGCACATCCATAACACAAAAACTGTTTGTAAGCCAGAGGACAGCTATCACGTCAAGCTACCTAGGGTACCTGATTCAATCTACTGTCCTGTATGTGCATGGAATAAGTATTGTCAACAATCAGACCTGCATGAGGGTGACCCAGCATTCGTACTCGCGAACAGGAATCCCTTGACCAGCCAAACATTCATCAACTATCACCGTAACCTGCAAATAAGTAATATTAATAGTCAAGCTTGTTTAACTCTTCTGGATTGTAATATCATAGAAGATAGAATAGAATAATCAGGTTAATAGGTCATCTGTACTGACAGACTAGATCTTGTCTAATGTGTTAGCTAGTGATAGGAATATCAATGGCTACTGTGAAATTTATTAAACCTGATTAATAAATTTATTGGCCCAAAAAATGAATTCCCTGCGTCTGTTTTTGAATTATTCAGACTAGATCCTTTTTACACAATAAAGCGGAAATCAGTCCATATGATTATTAAATATATATATTATAGATAACGAAAAGAATAATAACATAGAAATATACAAATAAGGAAATATCAACAAATGGGCTCTATTCTGTTCATTATTTCTAATTTCAATATTGGTCAGACTAACCAACCACCATCTCATTCATCGTAAAATATATTGTATATATATTATATAATATATATATATAGTTGAACGCCAGTATTTCTCTAATTTTCTGTGAGATTGGTTATCAGCAAAGTAAATAACATCAGATTGATATACAGTAAAACCTCTAACCGACCACCTCCACAGATCGACCACTCCCCTATATCGATCGCTTTATTTGGGTCGCAACAATACCATTGTAAGGATATTCTAACTCCCTAAACCGACCACCTCCCTGAATTTAGAGAGGTTTTGCTATATTTACCATGTGTCAGTCGAGGAGAACATCAGTTGTAATTTCTTGAAGCGTATTTTTAGTGATATCAGTCTGAAATAAGTCCATACCAACTTATATATTGGTACAATGTATGATCGAGCATCAGACACTATCTGTAACATACTTTTCTCCCATTTCTTACATCCTTCTGCAGGGAGTTGATCTTCACCGAACCTGACATTATCGCAACGCCTTCACTTAGCCACGAGAATAAAGTCCTCGTCATAATGCAGGTCAGTAAAGTTTCTCTTCAAAGTTTCACCAAATTACTTAAATGTCTTAACTTATTTTATCCGAGTCATAGCAAGGGTACTGGTGTCGAACAATCCAGTGAATGTTGTATGTGCATGAACTGTGAGCAAATAATATGCTAATGGGTATTTCTGTTATTTCAAAGAGTTTCTTCTACACCTATGGATATGTTGCGTTTTGTGTAGTTTATTATGTATACCTTATGCGCGTTTTCTATGCCATCAATAATGCTTATAATCTCTTATATTTCTTCTTTCGGTGTGTCTATTTTCAGCAAAGTATGTATCGAACGGGAAAATTACAGGCACGATTTCAGAAAATGGGATGTCAAGTATGTTAGCATTTATTATGTGTATATATATTATATGAGCATATATTATTTTATCTGCAAGCGCAATCACATAGGTATGTTCAAATTGTAGAAAAATAGACAACTATATCCGAAGGATATGACTCAACAGTTCTTGAGATGTGCTGCAAGTTAATTGGAGAATCCTTAATTGGTTGCCGATGTCACAATACATAGTGTAATTCACGTTACTCGGCCATGTGACAGGATAGGAAGAAATAATAGGAAACTGATTTAAAAGTGTTATTATAGAAAGGTAATCGTCACCTACAGGTAGGCTGAGCATTTAATGGAAAGTGGGTGAATGTAACCCAAATGTTCTGGCAATTGCTGACTGAGAGCGAAGTGATGTGGCAGATGTCGAGCAGCAGCTGGAGGAGCAGCAGGAAGGCAGTGAAGATGAAGAGGGGATCAGAACTCACCCCCAGAAAGAGGGTGGGTGGGCAGGGAAGCGTGTGCTGTGAGAAAGTGAGGAGTAGCAGTGCGGCAGTATAGCAGGAAGACAGAATTTGACATAGCCTCTTACGCAAATTACCCATGTTGACCTCGGGCCAACATGCATAATTCACGTTACTTGGCAATATGGCAGGATAGGAAGGCATAATAGGAAACTGATTTAAAAGTTTTATTATAGAAAAGTAATCGTCACCTACAGGTTAGGCTGAGCAAGTAATGGCAAGTGGATGAATGTAACTCGAATATTCTTACAATTGCTGATTGGTGAGTAATACTGAGTTAAATGAAGCTGCAAACAATTCAAACCATTCTAAGTCCTTAATGAGGTCTGGATCGAACGTGTGTTGACCTATTACAGGTGTAGCTCTAAGCGCAGCAAGGACTCTATTAGTAAACCTGGCTGAGGGTTTTATGCACTTAGAGAGGTGGTGGAGTTTCCCCGCTAGACTTTGAAGCTGCTTCCTAGTCGCTTTAACTTTGTGTTTCCAGGCTTTACAAGTCTGAAGGACTTCCTCAACTTTCTCTTTGGGAAGGGAGACTTCCATAATTACTGTATTTATGTTAAATCCAAGCCCTGGCTCATACGCAAATTACCCATATAGACCTCGGGCCAACATGCATAATGCAATTTGCCACTAATGTCCTATATTTCAGAGTGACAAACCGAAAAGGGTGTTGGCAGCTGACTATCAGAGCTGCCTTACTTACACCCTGCTTGCAAGAATTGCTCCAGCATGGAACAAAGCAGGCGAATACCTGATCCAAGGTTAAAACGATGCTATTTCATTTGTTTTCGATGTCATAGTTACCAAAAGGTGATAGCTAATTTCTTTGTCTATGTAACAATTGACACAAAACAGCACAGAAACAGTTATATTGAAAACACAAGACAAAGATATTTGCTTCGAATCAATATGCATTCTAATGAGAGTGTGAAACACTGTAAAATAATATTTTAAATCAGGTTATCCTGAGCAAATGCTTATTTGTGTCATAAACAAATAGTATGTCGATCATTACAATGAACAACGCTTTTTCCCATATCACATTAGTTATCACCTTTTGCGACACTCATGAATATACATATACAGTACAACCTCGTTAAACCAAGCTCCGTTAAACCGAACGATCGGTTAATCCAAACATTTTTTGGCGGCCCGGCAAAATACTACCATTTTATCATATAAAAAAGTTGGTTAAACCAAAATTAGATAATCCAAACTATTGGATAATCCAAACAAAATTGTCAGGCCCCAGGCCACTTCCCAGGCCACTTCCGATATGGTTAAACCAAGCTTTTTTATATGATAAATGGTAGTATTTTGACGGGCTGGCGAAAAAGTTTGGATTAACCAATCGTTTGGTTTAACTGAGCCTGGTTTAACTCGGTTATACTGTATATACATAAAAAACAATAATCAAAGTGTCCACACACATTGTATATTGCATTCATATTGCACCCACGTTTTTGCCAAAGCCAAGTCAAAGTCGAAGCCAAAGCTCGGTTAAACCAATGATCGGTTAATCCAAACAGATTTCTTGGGTCCCTTCAAGTTTGGTTTAACGGGGTTATACTGTATAATATACAGGGCCTATATATACTATTTATATTTCGACATCTAGTTGATTTAATTGTTTTTGTGTAAGAACAAGCATGTTTAGCTATTACATTAGAAGGACAGTCACATGAGAGAAAAACTAATCGTACATTGAAGCATTGTTTGCACGTTGCCAGGGTTCGCCAATCACGGATGGCTGACAACATGTACAACTGTATAGAGCAAGCTTAGACACTTCACTGTGATAAAAAGTAGCGTGAATAATCTTTAAAAAATATGAAGTCTCATTGGAATAATTGTAAATGTGATACTATCATATGCATACATACATAAATACATGCATACATACATATACACATACATCATAGCCTATGCGAATCTGCCTGCTGACGTCACAAGATGGGGATCTTTGAGCTCAACCTGCATGGTAGGAATTAATCCTTCCATTAGTATATAGCACGTATTCCATGTGTATTCTAAGCAGCTATAACTTTAGTATGAGCCCAAAGTAGTTTATATTTCGAGAATCTGAATACCGAATGTTCGTGTAAGGAGTAAAGCTCAATATGATGCGGCTGAATTTTAAAATAATAATTTCACTTTTCAGGACGGGACTTTATTACCAGTGAGCACAAGTTGAATGCAGTGCGTAAGTCATTATGTATACATTGGTATTCTTTTGTGCCTGTGTCGCAGTTTCCGCCGTCTGCCAGTTTCCGCGGTACGCATACACTCAAATGCATTGTCAATGGCCATGAGCAATCTTCATACAGAAAAAGTGAAAAATCTCTAAAACCACACCACCTAGAAACAAATCGCTTGGTACACATATAGATAACATCTTTACCAAAAAGATTATATTAGATTTATAAGGTTAGGGTTCTTGATTTCTATTAATTTTGAATAAAACTAATGTTTTGCACTGGTCGTACCGCCAAGCTCAAGACATTGTCAATGGTCGTGAGCAATCTTCATACAGAAAATACAGAAAAAGTGAAATATCTCTAAAACCACATCACCTAGAAACAAATCGCTTGGTACACATATAGAAAACATCTTTACCAAAAAACATTATATTAAATTAATAAGGTTAGTGACGATGCTGTTAGATTTTTACGCATGCACAGAAGCGATGCGTACCGCGGAAACTGGCGGACGGCAGAAACTGCGACACCTGTCACTGGTTGGATGTCAGAGGTGTAGCCACAAATTAAAAAAGTTTCAGCACAAAATTGTCCACACATACTTCCAGGAAATAACAAAATTGCAAGCACAAAATATATAATATTAGGAAAGATGTTCACAGGGGCTTACAGTGCAACAATGTAGCTACGCCCCTAGATGTAAACAACCAGGTTCACGTCTTTAGCAAAGCTAGGTGAGGTTCACAGGAGGCTAAATTGGTTCTCGATAAAACCTTTGTGAAGTCCACAAGTATAGAGGGAGTGCATATGACGTCAATACTCAGCAGTTAGCCATCTTGGATTGGTCGTAATGCGTAGCATTACGTTTGATGCGAGGGAAGGGAGAGACCCTCCCCCGCCGCTGCGGCGCTGCCTCCTCACCTCGGCCGAGCCCCGGCTCGCCGCCCCCCTGCTTCTGCCACCTCCTTTGTTCTGGCGCTCACGCCTCACCCGACCCCCGCTGCTCGCCACATCTCACCCTCCCCCGGGCCGTCAGCATTCGCACCTCACCGCCTCTCGCCCCTCCCTCTTCCCTTATAAGGCCGCCCGCCGCTCTCCTCTGGCATTCACCTTCCTGCCGCCTTCCGCTGTTCTTCATTTTCCTCCACCCACCCACCCAACTCTCATCTAACTTACTCACTCCCGAGGGTGGAGGGCTCCTCGGCACCCCCTCACTCCACTGACTTGCTCCGTATGAGCCTCTATGTCTCTCTTGGGAGCTCTTTACATTGACATTATTTACCACTGCATTTACCTTTATGTTTATCTACCTTTATTACCATTGTGCATATATGTCATTTTGTATGTACCTAAACATGGTTTCGCTGTCATTTTGTATGTATCTAACATGTTCCGCTGAGGCGTGTAATAAACGCGCCTTGCTCCGTATGAGCCTCTATGTCTCTCTTGGGAGCTCTTTACATTGACATTATTTACCACTGCATTTACCTTTATGTTTATCTACCTTTATTACCATTGTGCATATATGTCATTTTGTATGTACCTAAACATGGTTTCGCTGTCATTTTGTATGTATCTAACATGTTCCGCTGAGGCGTGTAATAAACGCGCCTTTCTTCCACCCCCGCCTTCTTTTCTTCCTTCTCGCGCATCACACTTATTACCACCTATGGCGCCCCCTGTCTTATACCAAGAACACCACGGCCACCAGTGGGCCTACCTAGTCGGTGGCTGCTGAAGTATGTGGCACCACCTAGCGGGTACTGCCCAAACCTTTCTAATTCTTTGACAGAGCATCCAAAGTGTCAACATACTGCACTTTAGCAACGATGCGAGGCTACGTGATTAAAAACATACTTCCCCTCCATCATAAAACCCTTTTCCCCGAACTTTTGAGGCCAAACTGCTCAAAACCGTGACAAATAAACCAACAAATCGGTAAATAGACACAATGTAAGCAGTTCTAAGCCTTTCATATGTAATCCAATATGGCCACCAGAAGTTGTCTCATGACGTCATTTCACCCCCTCTTTTGTTGGTCTGATCAGTCAGCGGGGCATATTCTACTATGGAAATGTAGAGAGTTCAGTGTACAGAACTTTACTAATAGACTACAGAATCACCGACTCATATTCCTATATTGGCCCAAATTTGGTCAATGCAGTCTCTTAGTCAAATAAATCAATGTCTCTTATTTCACTTACTCTCCTCCAGTCGGTCTCTTTCGCTCTCTCTCTTCCTCTCTTTTTCTCTATACATTTATATAGGTTTTATTTATATAACAAAATATCTGTCTAGAAAATAATATAATTAGACTGAGGGCCCTGAGAACTGTTGTCTAGAGCAATCCGAAACTGGGTCACTTGGCTGAGTGAATGAATAAGTGAGTGAATGAGTGAGTGGGTTAACTACATCTCCATAAAACCAAAGTGGGTCACTGTGGTAAGGTAAGCTTGGTACCAATACTACCATGCAGCACCTGCATAATAACTGTGAACTAAAGAACCATGGCATGCACGCCCTGGTGTAATAAATGAACATTGCTGGCAAATCCATGACCAGATCTCTTTATAACAGAAAACGGCTCTTTTGTGCATTATATGTAATGATTATAATAAGATATCATTGGTTTTTGAGTAATCATGCTGTTTAATATATATTCCCATACAGGCTTTGAACTTCGTGTAACTGAAGATGAAATGTATTTTAGCATCGTCCCAACAATTATCAAGAGTCCTCCTGCAAAGGTAAACAGCTACATTTACTGGCATGTTTTGTTTCCATAGTCAAAAGTAGCTTCAATTTATTTATCTTTCAGACAAATTATTTCAAGACATAGAATTGTGACCTTTTTATTCTGTGATTTCAGCTGAGATTGGTCATTTCCCTGACCACAAGTATATTATAATGTCTGTTCTTAATTGTGTTTATTATCAAAAGCTGGCAGACCTGGGAATATGTACACCGGTGGTGAGAGAGTTCCTGGCTATGAAACCTGAGGCAGTCATCCAGGAGTATTCCATAGAGAACAAATGGTGTCACATCCTCCCAAGGTGGGTGTACCATTACAGGACGGCCTGACATCATCAAGAGAAGAGTACACTTGATCCAGAATCAGGTTTTTTTTGCATTAGGCTTCTTGTATCATATGTACTGCATTCGGTTCCAACATTGTTTACTCACAGAATACATTTAATGGCCATACATGCTCAATTGAAACTCGAGTTGTGGATCGATTATGGAAGTGAGTAGGCCTACTCGGTTTAATAGAGTTATTACTTAATGAAATAATTAATCATTATTGAACTCTCCCAAGGATTATATATATATATTTTACCTTGGTACTATGCCTCTGGCTACTCATCCGTCAATTAGCATAATCAACTCGCAATAGGAGTACTTTTGTGAGCAGCTCCGACAGTTTTTTTACATTAACTACAAAACCAACAAGGTTAGTATCTTACAAACTGGATACGTTGATTTAGTTCATGTTAGCATTCACATACAAAGTTTTTAAAACTTTTTCATAAGTTATTACAGCTTAATTATGATCGTATTGTTAATGATCGTTAGAACAATGGATCCATTGTTTGGTTTTTTAATAAGCCGCCCATTGCCGAACGGAGAGATGTTTGGCCCAGCCTACCTAGATGAACAGGTTGCATGTCTAGTACAACAGAAGATGGAGGAGATGCTTCGTTCCAGAGTGGCGACCAGGAAAGGGAAGAAACCAGTGTTACAGGATTCAGAGGAATCCGACTGGGAGGATCTTTCGGAAGATCAGGCCTCGTTTGACGATGAGTCAGAGGAGGAGATTGTTGTGGCTGTGTGCAAACGCAAATACAAGAAGAAGGCACACTCATCACATGGGGATGAGTACACGAGGGCACATAAAAAGAAGCGCACATGAAAAAGAGCAAGAAGACCAAGAAGAGGAAGAAGAACAAATCCTCTTCCTCTGACTCTTTGTCAGACTCAGACACAAAACACACGGGGAAATACGCGGAGTTGAGTGGCAAGGTAATGAAGAAGTGTAAGGTTCTACGGTGTAAAAAGATACATATAACTACGATAATGAAGAAAACAATACAGGGGCACTTCAACACCTTCAATCCGGCTGAGGTCATTATGAAGTTGGCCAAGAAATTCACTGGGATCAAAGGGATCCTGGAATCTGCCATCAAAGAGATGGATTCCGATGTCAGACTTAGCGAGGACCGGAAAAAGTTTGAAATGGTTCTACACACAGTACACAAAGGGGTACTCTCGGCACTCTCGGCCATTGCACCTATAGCCAACAGGAATAAATTCTAATCGCTGTTCGAGGAGATGAATGGGGGAATTGCGCTGCTGACAGCGACAAGCAATTTCCTGTCCTACAGACATTTCAAAAACGTCTTCAAGGCGGTCTGCATGGATGCAGCAAGGAGGTAGCCAGATCAAAGAAGGTCTTGGACAATGACTGGAAGGAATACACATTATTCCTTGCCCCCAAGCCCATTAAGGGAAAACCACTGGACAAGACGAAGATGTTCAGTGGACAACTCCAGCACTTGTTCAAACAAGTGGAGACCGGTCCCAAGTGTGGGAAACATATGGAAACGGACAAAAAGAAGTCTGCAGACACAAATCCTACCCACTTCAAGAAGACGAAGCAGGATTTTCGAAACCGTCAAACCGGACAATGAGCAGGCCGGTTCCTAATGAACTTCAGCTTCCAAGCCAGGGGAAGGGGCCAAAGGCAGTTGTTCACCTGGAACGACGGGAACAGACACTTCAAAAGGGAGTTCAATGCACAGAAGCTGTTCCCCCACCCAGGGAACAAATAGAAGTGGCAATGCAAACACCAGTAAACATATTTAAAGCTGGTAACCTCAATAATTGCCTACCGGAATGGAATAACATTACGGAGAAATTAGCTATCCTTAGTTTAGTGGAAGGAGTAAGAATACACTTGATTGAGGAACCTATTCGAAATAGCATACCTTTCCCATACCGATTTCATGGTTCAGAATGCGAGGCGTTACAAAATCAGGTCCTTAAATTCTGTGAAAAAGGCATCATAGAACCAGCACTACATGTGTCTGGGGGACTGATATCTAATATTTTCTTGAGACCCAAACCAAATGGAGATGTAATACTAATTCTAGGCCTAACATTATTTAACAAATTCGTAGAATACAAACATTTCAAAATGTTTTCATTAAACACAGCTCGAGACTTAGTAACACAAGGCTCCTGGCTAGCCAGTGTGGATCTTTAAGATGGATACTATACAGTACCTATCTATAAACTTGATCGTAAATATCTCAGGTTTTGTTGGAACGACGAACTCTATGAGTTCACACGCATGCCTAATGGATTAGCTTGCTGTCCACGCATTTTCACAATGTTACTTAAACCAATATTTTCCCTGATGGCTAGGGAAGGACATATTATGTTTCCTTATATCGATGACTCATTTATTATTGCACAAACACAACAACAGTGTCAGACAGCAATATACAAAATATGTGAGACATTTAAAAAATTAGGATTCTACATACATGAAACTAAATCAGTATTAACACCAACAAAGAAGTTAAAGTTTCTGGGATTCTTTATTGACACCACAGAAATGACCATTTCATTAACGGAACAAAATGTTGATGAATTTACAACAACAGCAAACCAATTATTACAATTGAACAAACCAAAGATAAGACAAGCCACAATGCTGATAGGAATTATGATAGCATATACATTCTGTATGGCAAGGCTCATATTAAATCGCTAGAAAGAGATAGGAACTTGGCGTTGGCTCACACAAAAGGAAACTTTGAATGGCCCATGACGATTTCACCAGATGATCAAAAAGATATTATGTGGTGGCTGTTACACATCAACAATTCGCCCAACCCCATTAGAATGGGAGAGCCCAACACTACAGTTACAACAGACGCTTCACTAGAAGGATTGGGGGCTCACAGAGACCAACAGCAACAGGTGGTCTGTAGATGGGTGATGAAATCTCCGATCACATAAATGTACTAGAACTTAGAGCTATTTATCTAGGATTATGTAGCCTAGCTCACCTACCTAAATATCATGTAAGGCTATTAACAGATAACACGACACCTATGGCTTACATACGTAATATGGGAGGGACTTGTTCCAAACCATGTAACTATTTAGCCAAACTGATTTAGGACTGGGCAGAGAAACACGAGATATGGCTAATAGTAGCACATATTCCAGGCAGTCAAAATACTTTGGCTGACAAGAAAAGTCGACATTTTCACAACCATCTAGAATGGTCATTAAATCAGAGTATTTTCAACCACATTTGTGATAAATGGGGCAAACCAGAAATTGACTTATTCGCATCACGTAAAAACAAAACGTTACCCAAATATGTGTCTTGGTATCCAGAGCCTATCTAATTTGGAATAATAAATTCTATTTCATATCCCCACCATTCAGCATTATCAGCAGAGTGGCCAGGAAGATCAAGATGGATCACTCATACGCGGTACTGATAGTACCAGCATGGGACATGCAACCATGGCTAGCGAAATAACAATAGAAGCAAAAGACGTGCTCAGGTTCCCACGAGAAAGGAACAACCTACAACATCAAGGACCACTAACAGTCCATGGAGACGTGTCAACGACACCCCTTTTGGCATTCCTTTTTTACAAAAACATTTAGAACAATATGGTTTAGACAAAAGTATGCAAGAAAGAGTTATTTCACATGCCTGGAGGAAAGGAACGGTGAAAATATACACAAGTTATTTAACGAATTGGGACTTCATTGTTTTATTAAAGGATTCAAACCATTAATACCTACAATAGCCCAAATATTAAGATTTCTAAGAATATTAGAAGATGAAGGGTTAGGATTTGGTGCAGTTAATCAGCAAGATGTACACTTTCAATTATTCTACCAAGAATAGATGGACAAATGATTGGAAAGCATCAGTTAGTACACTGGGTCATTAGAACGATGTATGAAAGAAACCACCCCAAACCCAAACATAATAGGTTTTGGGATGTGTGTATAGTATTTAAGTTATTCAAGTCATGGCCTAGTAATAGACATTTATCAATGAAGGAACTAGGATTTATGTTAGCAGTGCTATTACTGCTAGTGGTGGGACATAGTGGCTTAACGATTGTGGCACTCTCACTGGATGGACTAGAGATAGATAAGGATGAGGCAACATTCGATTTAGAAACATTACTAAAGTCGAATCGCAGAGGGGACCCACTGTCCACAGCTCATGTAAATAGTTTTCCGGAAGATAAATGGTTATGTGTAGTTTCAGCCATTAGGGCTTATATATCCAAGTCATGCTGAAGAAGGAATTCCAGACAGCTGCTGATCAGCTTTATTAAACCGCAGAAGCTATCTCAAGAGACACACTCGCAAGATGGACCATCAAGGTGCTTAAGACAGCTAGATCGTTTGCAAAACATTACAACAAACGACTAGAAAAGCCAAGCGGCCTGGTGACTCCCCTACTCACCGACTAAAGACGGGTTAGAAACAAAAAATTACTATTTTGCACTAAAAACATTATAGTATGTTTACAATATTAAGTATAAAAGGATAAAAAATGAGATTACGTAAAATTCTCCCTGGACTACGAGTAGCCAGAGGCGTAATACCGAGGTAAAATAGTATAGTTATGCGAATCTTACCTGGGTACAGATGATGGATAACTGGTGTTTTCCCCAGGTACTAGCCTTGGATAGCCGTGGGTCAGGGCCTGCCCACCCTACCCAACCACGACTATCACATTTCGCTGGTGCCAAAACACTAAAGTATCCATATAATGCTAAGTTAATTTGTTATCCTATGAAGTATGTAAAAGATATCTGGACCCTGATGTGCTTCCTTCTCCCTGACCCATGACTATCCGAGGCTAGTACCTCGGGAAAACACCAGTTATCCATCATCTGTACCCAGGTAAGATTTGTATAACTATGCTATATATATATATATATATATTTAACCATTGGGCTATTCCGCCCCCGCCTATGTGTTAATTTATGTAATTAATTCCATGTGAATTTCCGGGGGCCTGCCGCGGGCCGCCGCCGCCTCTCGTCCCATCTGCAGGTAGATCCTCGCCGTCGTTGTCATTCCCGGGCTAAGGGTGGACAGCCAGAGTTTCATTGAAATACGGTTCTTTGGCCCTCCCCGCATTTATTATATCAAAGCAATTACTTATTATTTCAACTAACTGGCTATCCTCCCCGCCGTTCGGTGTGTATTATTATGTTTGAATTAATACAGAACTAAGCAGACGCTCCCTCTGCCTCAGCTACTGTCACTGATAATCAGCCTAAGTTAATGTCTTATTTTCCACCAAATAGCACTACATTAATTGTGTTAATATGTCTGTTATTATCTCCCGCAGATAGGTTAATCGGCTGCATAAGGCCTACATGCAAGGAACATTCCAATTTACCTTTCCAAGAGCTCACGGCTTTATTCTTACCCTAACTAGCACAATAAGAGTTCTTTCATAGATCAATTTCACTGAATAACGACTAAGTACAATAAGTGTATCCCCTCGCGTATTAGTTAAGTTAAATAAGTTTGGAATTTCGACAATAAAAGCCTAAATCTCGTCTAAAACATCAGAACGTGCATAAACATGTCCGATGGGTTGGAGCCCGAGCGCTCGACCTTCCACCGTTGCTAGGAAAGTCACAATTGACGTTTCATAGCAACGCGTTACAGCAGGGAACCCTGCCCCTCAAGTGGTGGCAAATGCGAGCCTGGTGAGTAGCCCGTATTTCAGAATGCAAGCTAATCAGCCCAGCCTGCATTTCCATAGGTCGAGTAGTCTCGCCCACTTCATATATATATATATATATATATATATATATATATATGTTTAGCCGTCGGGTTAATTTATATAATTATTTCCATGTGAATTTCTCGGGCCGGCCGCGGGCCGCTGCTGCCCCTCGTCCCGTCTGCAGGTAGTCCGTGTCTGTCGGTGTACTTCTCGGGCTACAGTCGGCTAGCCAGAGTATCGCCTAAATACGGAGATTTGCCTCCGCCCGTAATATGTTTAGTACAAAGCATGTATTGTATTGTTTCAACTAACTGGCTAGTCTCCTTGCCGAACGGTGTATTTAATATGTTTTAGATGGATCCAGAACTAAGCAGAGGCGCTAGTGTCTCTGCTACTGTCACTGATAATCAGCCTACGTTACTGTCTTATTTCAGCCTGAAAGATCGGTACGTTAATGCTATTAATGTCCATTTTAATCTCCCCGCAGATGGGCTAAGTAGCAGCATAAGGCCTAGTCAGGCTTAAGGCCCTTAATTATATATATAAAGTATTCCAATGTTAGATTCGACCATAGCGGTTTACTCCATAGAAAACTGGAGGATAGTAAAGAATGCAAGGAACGTTCCAATCAACTTTTCCAAGAGCTCACGGCTTTGTTTATTCTTAGCCAAACTAACATTCGTGGTAGGACATAGTATAGAATATCGTTCGAACCCTTCCCGTAATGTTCAATGTAAAACAACTTTAGAATTTCAATAATATAGACCTAAAACTCGGCTAAAACATCAGAACGTCATAAAGTACGTCTGATCGGTCTGGCCCCGAACGCCCGACCCCCCTCGTTGCCAGGCGAGACGCTATTCGCGTCTCCTAGCAACGCTTTACGGCCGAAAACCCCGTCGCCCGTGAATGTTTGGCATTCGCGGTCTGCCATGGCGAGTAGCCCGTATCTCCGAATACAGGTTAATCGGCGCACGCCCGTGAATGCCACCAGCTGGCAGTCTCGCCCACTTCATATATATATATATATATATACATATATATATTTGGAAAGTGATAAGCCCCTTATTGTGTGTAATAAGGTCTGCAGTATATTGCGCCCCCCCCCCCCCCCCCACTGTTGTGGTAGGGGTGTCTCCCAGCATCCTCTACGCTCCCTCCCCCCTGCGCGGGGTGGGCTGCACACTCCATATGCTCGGAAGTATATAAATCGTCTATAAGGGACTAATTATTTTACCTTATGCCTGCTGTATTTCACCAAGAAACAAATCGTGAATGAGTTCTTTACCAAATCCTATACAGACATTTATGTTTTACTGGTAATATGTATGCATGAAATATTGAAATATCAATGGGAAATATTAACTTCGTTTATTTCGCATTTCTGACAGCATGAAGAAAGGCAAAGTGATCAACGTGCTACACACGATACCCAAGAGCAGCCCCTTTAAGAACTACAAGGACATGAAGAAACACTGGAAGAATAATGTGTGTGTTTAGCTCTTTAACTGATCTACTTGGCGATCGATATACTTACTGTAGATGAATCACTACAAACTAGTATATACAAATGTATAACTCCTGACTAATTCAATGGTTCAGGCAAGTCCAGGCTAGTCTATACTTAAGTTATAGTTGTATAGTCCGATGGTTTGGGCAAACTGCCATTTTCTGACATCAGTACATTAGGTTCACTGTTAAAATCTACTTTGCATTAGTTTGAAGTTATTTTAATTTTAAATGGCTAACTTTGGAGATATTTAAAGTGAAAACATACAAAGTTAAGTTTGGCAAGCATGTCAAAATGCTGACACCATAGGCTTCAGTAGTTACAGGTTCTATTAAATTGACTTTACATTCCCTTCTATGCAGCAATACATGTTTAACAAGTGTACCAGTATCTAAGTTAAACAGCAAGGGTCAAATCTAGATGACTGTTCTTGTTTTGAAGATTTGATGCTTTCATCAAACTATGCAGCTTTGCAGTTGTGGAATCCAAAAGAGTCCCCATGAATGCGTATCAATACTGGCTACACATCCGCCAATGCGCATTCAAGCCAATCCACGGGCCTCAAAGGCAATGTCAGGCAATTAAGAGCGGCTAACAGGTCCAAGGCCTATTATAGCTGTATCCTATTGATTGATTGATTGATTGAATAACTGCTTATTATCACTATGCATCAACAGTATGGCTACCGGCTGCCTGAAGATGAGTCTGGTCTCCTGTACTACCAAGTATACTTCAAAATGGTCGGTGAAGTACTCTTCACCTACCCGAGCATATGTATCCGTGCACGCGACATATTCACCTTTCCCCGATCGGACCCTGCTCCTATTTTAACCACCTTCCTTGCCGACCTGGCCGCCCGCCTGCCGAGAGTCTGCGGCCACCCACTGTGTGTCGGCAAGCACCCCGCCTACACGACGCCTGCACTCCTTGCCAGTGAACAGGTAGGTATGTTGTCAGGGAGTTCTTCCTTCCAGCCTTAGTTTTGGGTTTGGTTGTACTGTATGGGGTATTAATTCTGGGCTTTAGAACACCCGATTCGCAACAAACAGGGAGGAACGCGAAGTGGGGGTGAGCAGGGGGGCACCCAGGAATTGGCTAGGGGATTTTCCAAATATGGATCGAAACTACCCCTATTTTAGGGTAATTTTTTTCACATGGGTTGGTGGAACAACACCCATTTTAGGGCAATATTTTACATGGTTTTCTGGTGCAACAACCCACAGTTTGGTGCAATTTTTCACATAATCTTAAAATCTAGTGTTCCTTAATAAATTTAATGCAAAAATGTAGGTCTATATGACTGTTAAGAAGCAACTGTGCAACCAGGAAACCCCCTTTCATGTGCGTCCCTGAGATATACGTTTATATAATTCTTTTAACAATTTTATTTTGGGGGCGGTGGGGTTCCGGGCAACCAGGAAACCCCCCTGGATGCGCCCTTGGGTAAGGAAGATTTATTGTAGACATGAGAAGCCTTCAGCCCTCGGGGTAACAGGGTACAGGGAGCAATAGAAAATAACAAGGGGGAACAAAAGGGTATATGAACAAGTAAGAGTGGGTGGGTGGAGAAAGGCCTGATGTCTCGGCTACTGGAGAAGTGAAGATGAAGGCAGCAGGTTGCAGTAGGAGGCGACAGGTGGCACTTTGGCGAGCGAGGACTGAGGCGAGATTCCGAAGGGCAGTGAGAAGAGCTAGAAGATGGTGACTCACCATGGTGTGAATCAATACACATTACGCATCAAGGTCATACCTAGATAAATGATTCACTCCGTACTTGCAGTACACGGGTGAATACCAACCCTATATAAAAGCTGTAGAAAAAGGAGGGTAAATGAAATGAGAGCCTAATTTCACGATCTAAGAAGCCACAATTATTCTTTTTATATGTCTTCATATTTCCCCGCTACCTTTGAGTTGAAAAACATAATAAAACATATAGTTTAATAGAATGTAAAGGTGAAACCGACGACATTCTATGGCCGCCATCTTGTCATTTTGCATTCTCTCCCATTTCACCAACTCTGTGCCGATATAAGTACCCATTTGATACTGGAGGCATGCATTCTACTTCCTGTTCCATACTAAAGCTATTTTCACCCGTATTTATACAACGTTGTCGTTCACCCGTGTACTGCGAGTACAGGGTTAATCCTTTATCTAGGTCATACCAGGATGGGCACTGACTAGTGACCGTGATAAGCGCTATTTTTCCTTCTTTCCTTTTTGTTTTTTTGTGTTGTGACTGACCTAAAATGAAAAGTGGTATAAGGAACATACAGCCTTCAACGGGCCAAAATCTCCTTGGTTATGCCTGCATTAAATTTATGTTAAAGGCCGGAGTCTCAGTGGAAAGACGAACCTGTTGGTTTCCACATCAGACCCTCCTTGATCCTTATTCGGGGCAGGTGTCCATTCAGGAGGTCATATGGTGCTGTCTCCAGTGTTGATGTCTTTGGCCCTCTCTTATGCCCACCAATTAGGACACTTACTGGGCGGAACCGTGTGGTTTCTGACTCTGTGGTGATTGTCTATAAGCACTGAGTGCATAGTTTCTATGATAACTAACCGGTCAATCACTAGCTCTATTGGTATTGGCTATTTGAATTAAAATTGTGTAGAACCGTGGCTTATAACCTTTCGGTAGCATATTATTTCTAAACACATTGCTATTTGTATGTACTGAATGTTCTCAGAGAGATGGAGTTAATATAGGGATGAATAGCCAGCTAATGAGTTCATATAAGGATGAATAACCAGCTAATGAGTTCATATCAGGATTAATAACTAGCTAATGAGTTAATATAGGGATGAATAGCCAGCTAATAAGTTCATATAAGGATGACTAACCAGCTAATGTGTTAATATAAGGATTAATAACCAGCTAATGAGTTAATATAGGGATGAATAACCAGCTAGCTAATGAGTTCATATAAGGATTAATAACTAGCTAATGAGTTAATATAGGGATGAATAACCAGCTAATGAGTTCATATAAGGATGAATAACCAGCTAATGATTTAATATAAGGGTGAATCGCCAGCTAATTCGATAGTAATTTTTTGTATGTAGAGCATATATGAGAGATGTGGCAGAGACAGGAGGGGTCAAACCATGGGCTCTTTTTTTAGTCTGACAGCTGCCTTTAAAGAAAAGAAAACCAAATGATACTAAAGACCCACCCCACTGCTTTCTTTTCGATAGTTTGGTGCTGGACAGGGGAGCACTGGCCCCCGGGGCCCTAACCTCTCCAGGAGCACTCCTGCCCATGGGTACCCGACATACAGGCCGGCCGTGGGCGCCGTCACCCCGCTGGAGCAGACCCTCACCCCGCACTCACAGCCCCACATAGCCGCCCAGCCCCAATCTGCGCGCCCTATCAGCTCCACGGAGAACAGGGCACCACACCAGACACCTACACGGGAACAGAGGCACTTCCCAAGCCACCCAGGTGGGAGCAGACCAGAGGATTGCAGTAGCCGCGGTGGTTTCTGTAACGTGCCACTAGTGGGCGCCACCGCTGGAGCAGTGCCACCAGGTGGCGCCACTAGATCGGTGCCGCGGTTTGCCTCCAGAGTTGTACCACTGAGGCCATTGACGCCTGCACCTAGCGTGCAAAAGGCCCCGAGGATAGTGCCAGTGTTTAAGCAAAGCTCTGCAGGCAGACCACCGCCACACTCAGCTCAAGGTGGGGTTTTATTCATTTTTTATTATTCTTGGGAAAACGATGTTGCATAAGTGTTATAATCAGAATGGGTGTTCACAGAATAAGTGTTCACACTTCCTGTCTACCATTCGCTATTTCGCTAGTGATTTCAAATGGGTCAAGACAAATGCTCAGACGTATCTGAACTAACTCCATCCACCCATGAGGTCTTTCATTTGTTTAAAGTTGCATATGCCGAATGTTTTGAGCTTGTCGCATTTTTGTAATTATTAGATAAATATGTTAGTGTTATATAATTGAGTTTACTTTAGCTTGAAGTAATTTATATTATGAATGGTTGTCTTTTGAGACAATTGAAGTGTCAAAATGCAATTTTAATTTAGGGACCCATGTTAAAATTCTGACAATAGAGGCTTCGGCAATAACAGGATATATTAAATTGACTCAATGGTCCCGTCTGTGTGGCAACATGCTTAATACCTGCACCAGTATATAAGTTGGATATGTAGAATAAAATCTGGATGAGTGCTTTGGTTTATAAAACTTGACGCTTTCAAGGGACGATGCAACTTTAATATACCACTTAAAGAAACCTTCCGTGAGCTTTGTTTCTTTATGTGAGCAGAGTGGCGCAGTGGAAGCGTGCTGGGCCCATAACCCAGAGGTCCGAGGATCGAAACCTTGCTCTGCTATCAGTTTTTTGTGGAAGATTCATCCTCAAATTATAGTTTTCGTCATGTCGTAATATATACTCATCTTACTAATCGTAATAAATATTCATATTTCTGAGACATTGTTTTTACATTCTCTTGATGTGCGGATGTAGAGCATATATGAGAGATGTGGCAGAGACAGGAGTGGTCAGACCATGGGCTCTTTTTTTAGTCTGACAGCTGCCTTCAAAGAAAATAAAACCAAATGATACTAAAGACCCACCCCACTGCGTTCTTTTCGATAGTTTGGTGCTGGGCAGGGGAGCACTGGCCCCCCGGGGCTCTAACCTCTCCAGGAGCACAGCCGGCCTGGCCTGTAGGACGGGTACCCACGGGCAGGAGTGCTCCTGGAGAGTAAATGGAAAAGGAGTACCTCCCCGACGGGGAATTGAACCCCGGTCTCCCGCGTGACAGGCGGGGATACTAACCACTATACTATCGAGGACTGCACGTGTGCTCATCTTCTTTGAACATAGCCGCATATTGTTGAGCAGTTGGGTGATATTAGTAAGTTGCAAGGGGAAAATCCAGGGAAAGCCAGGGAGGGGGGGGGGGGGACGAAGGGGAAAGAAAGCCAGGGAAAGTTAGATATTCGGTTAGGACCCAGTACTTTTCCTATTAGAGTTGTCGAGTAGCCCTGCCCTCGAAACAGTTGTGTGAGTAAACTAGCTGTGCATGTGCACGCAGAACAACCAGTTTGAGTTCCCTGGTTATTTCTATACTAATCAGAGAGAGGCTATGGTGAGAAATTATAACATGACATGAAAAGGCATTGCCAACACTAGATAACAGTAACTGAGTCAGATCTAAATTTTAAAACAAAAATTCACCCCCACACACATTAGGGGTGAATTTATCTAGAGTGGGAGTGAATTACATTCCAATCTAAATCGGAATAAAAGTTGCTTGCTATGAAGCAACTATAAACAGTCTATGAAGTCGCTGGTTCCAGTGTCGCGGTTTAGATTCTCCGTGGGCGTAATCGATTAATCAACTCGGGTCACCCAAGCCACTTTTTGGCGCAAGCGCACATCCTACAGACTCTGGTCGAATAATCAAATATGCTTCTCCACGCTCGGGGTGGAAACTGATGGCTTAATCCAAAACCTTTTTTTTTTTTGTAATAACCACAAGTACAAATAACCTACAGCAAAATAGGATTTAAAGTATTTTATGATGGCATAGTTTAGTTATATTTCCATTTCATAATCTAGCTTATTAAAAAATAAAAAAATGTATGACTGGTACTGGTACCTGTTATCCTGCAGGATGGTACCAGCGCAAATGTGACGTTATCGCTCGTAGCCAACCCCAGCCAAGAGGTGGGTTACTGGGGTCGGATCGCTTTGCACATGGCACGTGTATTTGTCGACTCTACTCGCGGTGTTCGATTTGAAATTCTGACGACTCGGGTGACCGGAGTCGCCCGGGTCGTGTTAATCGATTATGGTCCGTGGGTTTACATTCTACGCTCAGGGTTCTGTGCATGCGCGTATTCGATTAACACGACCCGGGCGACTCGGGTCACCCGAGTTGCTAGAAATTCAAATAGAACACCGTGAGTCGAGTTGACAAAAACATGTGCTGTGTGCAAAAAGCCCCGACCCCAGCCACCAATTTTCCTACCCCGAGCATGGGGAAGCATATTCGATTATTCAATCCGCGTCTGTAGGATGTGCGGATGCGCCAAAAAGTGGCTCGGGTGACCCGAGTTGATTAATCGAATACGTCCAATTTGGAGGAAACGCCGTTCGATTTTGATGCATGCACAGAACCCCCGCGTAGAATGCAAACCCACTAAGAATTTAAACCGCGACACCGGCACCCAGTGTTTATCTATATTGGAGGTAGCCAGTCCATGCCCTGTTTTAGTAATGTCAAGCACCAAACACCAGGCTATGTTGCGACAAGTATCAATGTTGTAAGTTTGACTCGGCTCGACCCGCACAGGAAGCTGATTCAGCCACCAAGTCCAATCTGTTTAGAATCGGTTAATCTGCGTCTATCCTGCCACCTGGGGTATTTAAATATTTAAATATTGTGTTTGTAGCTCTTTATTCTTCTGAATAATATTTGTTTTCCTCCCGTGGTTGTTTTTTATTGGGGGGAGGGTCAACAAATGTTTTATTTGCCTAATTGTTGCTGTATTTACCCTGATCAGCCCCGGTGTGGCGTGCTCAGCCGTGTACCTTGCTCAGCCGTGTGCATAGACTCAAACTCAAGGCATTGTCAATGGTCGTGAGTCACTAACCGTATAAATTTAATATAATGTTTTTGGTAAATATGTTTTCTATATGTGTACCAAGCAATTTGTTTCTAGGTGGTGTGGTTTTAGAGATATTTCACTTTTCCTGGATTTTCTGTATGAAGATTGCTCACCACCATTGACAATGCCTTGAGTTTGACGGTAAGCACAGTGCAAAACATTAGTTTTAATCAAAATTAATAGAAATCAAGAACCCTAACCGTATAAATTTAATATAATCTTTTTGGTGAAGATGTTTTCTATATGTGTACCAAGCGATTTGTTAATAGGTGGTGTGGTTTTAGAGATATTTCACTTGTTCTGTATTTTCTGTATGAAGATTACTCACGACCATTGACAATGCCTTGAGTTTGAGTCTATGTACACGGCTGAGCATGGTACATGGCTGAGCACACCACACCGGCGGGGGGGGGGGGGGGGGGTCAACAAATGTTTTATTTGCCTAATTGTTGCCGCATTTACCCTGACCAGCCACGGCGGGGGGGGGGGGGGGTCAACAAATGTTTTATTTGCCTAATTGTTGCCGTATTTACCATGACCAGCCCCGACGAGGTTCTTTGGTGGGCAGTCACACCGAGCCCAGCCGACCGCAGCCTCGCCGTTAGCAGCTCACTCTCCGCCCACATTTGCCCAGCACCCCATCGTATCTGCAGCGGCGCCCCGGGCCTTGCCCACTGCTCTCCAGGGAGCGCCGCTCCTGGCCCCCCGGTTCGCCCCGCGCCCTCGGGGACCGGGGCAGGGGGCCCACCGGGCCGGCGCGCTGGCTCCCGGCGCACTGCCACCAGCGGCCGGCACTAGCGCCAGGGGTCGGACAGCGGACAGAGACATCATTGGACCGTCTCTGCCACCTCAGCCGCATGCGGTGAAGCGCAAAGTAGGTGTAAGTAACGCGTGTTTTGTTGTACAGTAAAACCTCTCTAAATCGACCGACCTTGGGACCGACTATAAGTGGTCCATTTAGGGAGGTGATCGGTTTAGAGAGTTAGAATATGGTTACAATGGTATTGTTGGCACCCAAATAAAGCGATCGATATAGGGGAGTGGTAGATCTGTGGAAGTGGGGGATGGGGGTATGCAGTTAAAAATAGATATATGCATAGTAGGCCTATCTAAGAGGGCAATTGTAAAGTCATAATTTTCCCCACATATTATGGAAGTTGTATTTTTGCGGTGTGTGACAAATTGGGAGTTAAATGTAGGACTCATCTAATAGGTCATCCAAGGTTTTCAACATTTTAACGATTGTAGAAAGTACTACGTCTTCAGATCCCCCCCCCCCCCCACACCCACACACACAAAGTAATACACATGAACATTTTATAGCCGAAAATTTGAGTAGTTTATATTATATCAATATTTTATTAAACCATACACAATATTACATGACTAACAATGACACCCCACACCCCAATATATATACACATTCTATGACACATTAAATATTATATATGTCTATGTATAATACGGATTACATATATAAATAGTGTAGTTTTAACTAAATAACAGTCTGTCTGAAAATGTTAATAAATAATACCAGAGATTTCCAACATTTACTTTTCTTTATAGGCGGATGGCCAACAAAAGAAAAGAGTCAAAGTGCAGGAGGATGTCGATGTAGAAGGCCTTGCCAGGGTCGGTCAGGTTGGTGTGTTTCTTGTGTTTAGTTTTTGTTATTATAGTGCACTTTGTTTAATAGTGGCCTGCGAAAATTGAGTATAGGTTATTCCTATTAAAAGTCAGTTGCTGTGATCACAGTCACTGAATATTGTTATAGTAGTATATGTAGCAATTCTATATAACCCCACCTAGTGCCTTGTGACAGTTTTTCCTCTTTTTTCCCTCTTTTTTTTTGTAGCTGTATGCCAATTTAATGTTGTAAATTAATAAATGTAAAATAATCTGTCTAGCAGGAAACCTCCCATAATGTAGCGTATAAATTATAATGTTACTAACGCAGTGCGATTACAAATCTCAATAAAGACTAAAAGTTTTATCATTTCACTCTGATGATATTGGATGACCCCTCACCCCTACTTGATTGGACTATGCAGCTTTAAGTAGTTACAGAATAGGTGTTCCAGATGTTTAGGCAATTGTCGATTGCTATTTTCTATGGACCTTTCAATTCCCTTTGTTTAATATCAAGAAACTAGCTAGATGTATTATGCTGGTATCTAATATCTAGTATATTCTATGGATGTAATATTCCAGAATAAAAAGTTATTGAATTGAATTGACCCGTTCCAGCTGGCTAAGGCGAACTCAGCCACCTTGTTGTCGTGGTTGAGGAACAGGGGCGAACCGTGCAAGGTCAAGGACAAGAAGGCAGAGCTGATCCTCAAGGTCACACGCCTACTTGACCCTGTTCAATGAGCAACACAAGGTCAGCCTGTATAGCATCCTGCACATTGTACAGCGATGAGAATTTCCTGCTAATCAGCGGTTTCCTGACTTTTGCGGATTCATTTTGACACTGTCTTGTTGATATGAGAATCTCCGGCCGGTTGGCGGTTTCCGGACCTTTGGGTTGTGACCCTGTTTTTTAGGTCTGACCTGTTCTCATCCCGGTTTTTAATGGAAAGACATGATTATACATATATGTGGCTTAAATTCTAGTTGCTTAAAGTGGCAGTTATTAGTGTTATTCGATCGAGAAGAAAAAATGCAAATGTGTTTTATAGGAAAAGGTGTGCAATAAGATATATAAAATAGCATTCCTAATTCCAATCCCATCCTAATCTTTAGCATTAATGTCGCTTTCTTGTTTGAACTGTTCTTTTTTCTTTAAAAAAAAATAGAACACAGTGGTAATAATTGCAGCTGATTTTGCAATCATGATAATATTATTATCGGAATTTCACTTCCTTTTTTTTAATATTTAAAATTCTAATAATATTAAGAAATAAGTTCTTATCTGACTATGCAACCATAACACTGACCTCCGGCAGACTTACCTAGTTATTTTCAAGCACATTCCTCCTCCTCCCCCCACCCTCCATACACATACAATCTTCCCAAAAGGCCATTTCTCACACATCTCTGACTGCTACATATTCCAAGTGGTGCGAAACGGGTATTTACTCCTTACACCTTTCTTAGACATCCCCAGCCTACCTGTTTGTTCTATGCAGATACAGTATAACCCCGTTAAACCAATCTTGAAGGGACCCTAGAAATTTGTTTGGATTAACCGATCATTGGTTTAACCGAGCTTTGACTTGGCTTTGGCAAAAACGTGAATGCATTATGAATGTAATATACAATGTAAGTCTACTAATATATGTGGACGCTTTGATTATTGTTTTTTAAGTATGTACAGTATAACCCTGTTAAACCAAGCTCAGTTAAACCAAACGGTTGGTTAATCCAAACTTTTTTCGGCGACCCGACAAAATACTACCATTTATCATATAAAAAAGTCTCAGATGACCTTATAACCACATGAAAGTTTGGTTTAACCATACCAGAAGTGGCCTGGGGCCTGACAATTTTGTTTGGATTGACCGATACTTTGGATTAACCGACTTTGGTTTAACCAGCTTTTATATATGATAAATGGTAGTATTTTGCCGGGCCACCGAAAAAAGTTTGGATTAACCGATCGTTTGGTTTAACCAAGCTTGATTTAACGGGGTTGTACTGCAGTAATAATGATTATTATTATTAATATAACATGTAAAACATTGCCCCACCCCACCCCACCCTCAGCCTCACCATACGATGTTTGCCAGTATAAACCTAAAGGGGTTTATTTACACGTGTTTTTACCTGTAGATTTAACCACTGTTTCAAATATATTATGCTGTTACTTGTAAGTTGTACTCGTTGTAGTTCGGAAAGCTGGATGCTGGTTACCATGTGTATGTTGATTAAATATTACCGTACATAATATTATCATGGACTTATTGCTCTTTGTTTTTAAGCTTAACGTCACTGGTTATACCTCACCCAGATACAAACGAATCCAGCATCAAAAGCTCTCCAAACACATCTTTGCTTAGTTTGTTCAGTTCATGCCACTGAACATGTGGGAGGAGAGTTGAGGTATGTGATGTATGAATGACATCATAGGTGGGATTCCCTCATCACATGACCTAGAGGGGTTCCCCACACACAGGGGAAGCCATGGCAACCACAAAGATGGCAGCCACAGAAAGCTCTCAATTCAACTTTTAAAGTCTATTAATCTACATGATTTAATCAATTATTCACACAAAAATTAGTTGGTTATGATAAATAAACATTTGAACTTTATATTTATTATTTTAGATTGCAATTTCTAACATTTATTTCTATATATGGTTGTCTAAAAGTGTCAGTGCTGCTGGTCTAAATAAAACACAACAGAAGCAAGCAATGTCAGCAATCTCCCCCCACATATGTAGTTGCATATAAACTGAAAACAGGCAAACGAATGCTTGGAGAGCATTTGTTGGAGTACGGGTCATCTCTCAGCAACCTATAGCTGGTCCCTTTAACATGCATGAATCGTCATCTCATATATATCTTTAATAATAAAATAAATAATAAAATAAATAAATGCCCCAGGTATATGACGATACAAATGTATCTATAGTAATAATTTCATATTCAAGATGCTATTAATCGCTTAGAATGAATGCAACCGCTTTAGTTTATTGACGGCAAGCGAAATAAAAAGAAATTGGCAATATACTCAACTGATAACAATATGATACTGCTGTATACATACTGTGATGGACACAATAAACAATAGAATACCCATCTAGTGAAGAAAGTAACTGGTAAAGAAACGATTGGAACAAAGTAATCAACTTTATTTTACTTTAATTTAGAATACAGCGTTCTTGAAATCTACTGAGATATGACTACAAGCTGACGACAGCATGAACTTATTTGTCTCCAGCTATGACATCAAACCAGTACAACTAAGTACTCAGTGTTGAGTTAGTGGGGTTTTACTTCTTGGCAACACATGGGGTCATATCAGGATAGGTACAGTGCACACTCAAGGTGACTTTATGGTGCTGCCTCAGGGGATTCAGTGCTGCCCGACTACAATGAATCAATGGCGCACTGAGTCACATTATCCTCACACTGAGCCCAAACTATCCTAGTGACGCTGAACGCCGGTCAGGCAATTTTAAGACAGTGACGAGTATAAAATTTGGTAAAGCTTTCGTTTGCCTTGGTTGGCGATCAAACCCACAGCTGGGAAGCGGGTGCCCTTACCGCAGCAGTTCAACCAACTAGGACTCGGCCTATCCAGGGTGCTGTCAACATCATCAGCAGCAGCAGCGACTCGCCGCCTCCTTCCGCCGGGAGTGCACAAAGGTCACGCTGACGAACACGGCAGAGCCCAACATGGGCAGGCTGCTCGTGGCGTAGAAGCCGATCCTGTTCGTCTGCATCGTGTCGACGAAGATGGCCGACAGGGAGCGGCCGAGGATGGAGCCGAGCGCCAGCGCCACCCGCACGACGCCGAGCCCGGCGACGGCGCGCCGCGCGCCCAGTAGGTCCGTCAGCACCGTCATCTGCTGCGCGAAGATCACCGTCGAGCTGACGCCGTTGACGGCCGTCGCGGCGGCGAGCCCAGTGAACGTGCCCGCGAACGGCATCCCCAGCATGGCGGCGCCGATGAGGAAGGCGTTCAGCGAGTAGAGGTAGACGCGGTGCCGCCTGCCGAGTGACGTGTCGAACGCCGCGCCCACAACGAGGCTGCCGGCCGCCGCCGCCAGCCCGGACACGGCGGGCAGGAGGGCCGCCTCGGTGAGCGTCGTGCCCAGCTCGAGGGCCAGGGCGGGCAGGAAGGCACTGGTCACCGCCCGGCCGGCCGTCACGGACAGCAGCAGGAAGAAGAAGCAGATGAAAACTGGGCTGCGCATGCGCGCAGAGTACGAGCAAGAGCATGACAGGAACCGCCCTCTGCCGACAGTTTCGCTGACTTCTTCTTCCTCGACTTTGTCTTCGGAGCGCTGTAGGTCTATTGCTTGTGGAATTCTGTGAGAATGCTCTTCACATGTTCCACAGAGATCCACATTGTTGAGATTATCCAAAGTTTTCCGGTCTTGCATATGGCTGTGCTCAACATTATCACCATCATCGCCATCAATATGACATGAAGCGTGTGGTTTGTACTCGGCATATTTCCCACCACCGACATCAACACTATTGGATTCGTACACTTTTTCAACTCGCTTCAAAGTCACCCCATCCTCCAGAGGTCTGAAGAGAGCTGACGCAATATACATGTGTGTGAAAATTCCACCGAAAATGACAAATGTGCCTGGGTAGCTGAATTCCGTGAAGAAAATAGCCATCAGCGGTGAGAAGATTACGGCCGAAAGCCCGCTTGTTACTGACTGGATGGCAAGCGCCAGAGCTTTCCGCTTCTCAAAGTAATGTCCGACCAGCGCCACAGAAGACGTGTGAGCCAGTGCAATACCCACCCCTGTTGGCAAGAGAAAGGCTTGTTAATGTTATATACAGTATAACCCCGTTAAACCAAACTTGAAGGGACCCTAGAAATTTGTTTGGATTAACAGATCATTGGTTTAACAAAGCTTTGACTTTGACTTGGCTTTGGCAAAAACGGGGGTGCATTATGAATGTACAATGTATGTGGATACTATGATTATTGTTTTTTATGTATATACAGTTTAACCCCATTAAAGCAACCTCGATTAAATCAAACGATCGGTTAATCCAAACTTTTTTCGGCTACCTGGAAAAATACTACCATTTATCATATAAAAAAGTCTCAGATGACCTTAAAACCACATGAAAGTTTGGTTTAACTGTACCGGAAGTGGCCTGGGGCTGACAATTTTGTTTTGATTAACCGATACTTTGGATCAACCGACTTTGGTTTAACCAACTTTTTTTATATGATAAATGGTAGTATTTTGCCAGGCCGCCGAAAAAAGTTTGGATTAACCGATCGTTTGGTTTAAAGCTGCATAGTCCGATGAAGTATCAAATTTTCAAAACCAAAACAATTATCTAGATTTGATTCTACATATCTAACTTTGATACTGATGCATTTATTAAGCATTTCGTGCTACATATAAGGGAATATTGAGTCAATTTAATAGAACCTGTTACTGCAGAAGCCTTTGGTGTCAGACTTTTGGTGTGCTTGCCAAAACAAATTTGACATGTTTGAACTTCAAATATCTCAAAACTTAGCGATTTAAAATAAAAATCACTTCAACCTAAAGTAAGGTAGATTACAGCAATCAATTTAATATATTTATCTCAGAAAAATGTTAGAAAGCCAAAACCATCGGACTATGCAACTTTAACCGAGCTTGGTTTATCGGGGCTGTAGTGTATATATGCTTGGCAAGTAAGTAGCCAATTGTGCTGTGGGGGTGATGCAAATGGAAAATATTGCACCTACAGCAGAATTTGAACCCATGTTTTTGCCACTCTTGGACTAGCATCCTAACCATCTAGGACTCCCTGTTGCAATTACCCACAGTGTGTTGGCTGTACAGGATCCCGACCATAGCAACAAGTGTTGTGGGGGTGGCTCTTTGTCTGAGAGGTCAGTGCAACCTCCTACAATAGTAGTATAGTAGGGGGGCCTATAGTGTGATGGTTTTGAGTTTCTGCCATTATCTAGATTAATATGTTATGTCGGTCACACTGATGTACCTTACTTTACTTTGGAGTAACTTAGATTAAAAATGGCTAACTTTGCAGATAGTTGACATGAAAACATGCAATATAATACAAAAATACTTGACAATAAAGGTTTGCGTGACTTGCAGCCATGATAGGTTCTATTAAATCGAGTTAAAATTCCTTCTAGGAAGAAATAAATGTTTAATAAATGCACCAGTATCTAAGTTGGATAGGTACGATTTTGGTTTAGAAAATTGTATCGTTTTGTCAGATTATGCAACTTTGAAGCTCCATAATCCGATGAAAGCATCAAAGTTCCTGAACTAAGACACTTACATAGTATTTATCCTACCAACTTACCAACATAGATACTGATGCACTCATGAAACTTGTATTGCTGCATAGAATGAATACTAAGTTAATTCAATAGAATCTGTCATTGATGAACCCTATGATATCCAGCATTTCAAATTTAAACTAAATTTCAGTAGATTATAGTGATCAGCCTATCAGTTATCTAAAAGTAATATGGTAGAGACTCAAAACCATCGTTATGCAACTTCAGCACTTCTCCCTTCAGTCTAGTCTGAAACCACTAGGATTCCTTGACCTTAAAGCTGCATAATCCGATGAAGCATCAAATTTTCAAAACCAAAATAATTATTTAGATTTGATTCTACATATCTAACTTATATACTGCTGCACTTATTAAGCATTTGTTTCTGCGTAGAAGGCAATACTGAGTCAATTTAACAGAATGTGTTACTGCAGAAGTCTATGGTGTCAGAGTTTTGGCAAGCTTGCCAAAACTAATTTTCCATGTTTGCACTCAAAATATCTCAAAAGTTTACCATTTAAAATAAAAGTGACTTTGAACTAATGTAAAGCAGATACTAGTCATTGATCTAATATATTTATCTCAGAAAAAGTACAGAAATTCAAAACCATCGGACTATGCAACTTTAAAGACCGGCTGGATATTTAGGTTTAAATGTAGACAGTTCTTTTTCCTTCTTCAAAATTTGATGCTTTCATCGGACAATGCATCTTTAATTCAATTTTTTGTTCAAAATAAAAATAGTATGAGATGACTATAACGACACTTAATGTTATGAAGGTCAAAGCGTGCCTTTACCAGTGATTAATCCGTACGTGACGTAGGCGAGGGGCAGACTGGGGACGTAGCCCGTCCCGACCATGCCGATGACGGCTAGGGTGGCGCCGACGGCCGTTACAGCACGGTGGGAGTAGCGACTCAGCAGCCAGGCAGCCAGCGGGCCTGCGCACACGGAGTGGAAGAAGTCGTTATGATTGAGAAGGACAATGTTGAAGAGACAGCTAATAGACCGTGTCCACGGAGGATGATCATTGGGCAAAACTGATTCTTCCCACTGCCACCAGGGGGCAGAATGATGGCAACATTAATTCTTTCCACTGCCAAAAAAAAACTTTCTCACAGAGTATGCTGCACAGTGATCTGTTACCCAGATTAGTTCTCCCCACTGCCACGGGAGGGCAGGTTGGTGGTGGAAATCCTCTTCTTTTTTTTGTAAAACATTTTATTCATCATAATATACACTTTTTCAGCGCCGAAACAATGGCCTTCTAGCTGTTTACATTACATTGTAAATAGGTAGATCAGCGGGTACTTAGGTAGGGAATATTACTATTATTAGTAGATTGTGAGGGGGCTTAGTGTGTTACTGTTAGTGGGTTAGCCATAATAAGTTCAGTCTCATGGGCTAAGATGGTGGGTCGCTTCAAAAACTGTGCTGCTATTACGGTATAGCTGAGATAAATAATTGAGTGACATTTTCCATGGAGCTTACTGCACGGTGATCTATTACTCTCATTGGTGTTTCCCACTGACGTCAGGGGGCAGGTTGGTAGTGAAAATCCCCTATAACTATAAGACCTTTCTCACATATCGTGGTGTTGAATGACCTGAAACCCACTTTAGTTCTTTCCACTGCCGTCAGAGGGCAGGTTGGAGGTAGAAATCCTCCATAAGACATTCCCCACTGAGCCTGCTGCACGGTGAACTGTTACTCATAATAGTTTTCCCCATTGGTGGTGTAAATCTTCTATAAGAGTAAGATTTTCCCCACAAACATTACTGCATGGTGATCTGTTACCCACAGCAGTTATTCCGACTACCAGGCTGACTACCTACTATCAGACTCAGAGGGTATTGTTTTTGGAAATCATATATACAGCTAGATTCCTTTTTAGTAATAGCATTCAACGTATGTTATATGTTGCCAAAATATTTCTATATTTCATTTGCGAATTAATGGGGTACTTAATTTGTATAAAAAAATATAATAATAATAATAATAATGGGAAACAAAACGTTAAACATCATATTTTGCTGAGGCGCCTTAAAATTTATCAATATTTCAATTGAGTATAACACAATAGGAAAGAGATACATATTTGCCCATGTATTCAAAACAAGTATCGGCACTTACCCAGTAACTGTTGTTATCATTACTTTCTCAATTACTTACCGCAAAAACCGCCCAGCAATATGTTCACCCCTCCGACCCACACGGATGCCGTGGAGGATGCGTGGAAGCGGTTTCTCATCTCAATGTACACCAGCCCGAACATCCTGTAGTTGATCCCGAACATCATGTTCACTATGGCTGCCCCGAGCACCACCATCCAGCCCCACCCACCCTCCGCAGGCCGCCCGCCCCCTGCCTCCCCCAGCGAGGAAGCCCTCGACTGACAGTGAGACGCCACCTCAAGGTCAGCCTCAGGGGCACTGCGAGGCTTTGGTCTGTCGCCAAACGCTGGCTGGGACGCTAGTCTTAGTGGGTCCACACTTGTTAGCGCATTGGCTAATGAGTTTAGTGAAGTAGCACATGTCTGTCCGCCGTCACTGTTGACTTCAAATCGACAATGTGCCTGTGTGTAATTAGGTCCGGTATACCGTCTTGATTCATCGCTACAAATTGACTTCTCTGTAGACCCTGGTTCCTGATCATTTGGTGCATCGCTACTATTTGGTGCATCACTGACATTTGATCCATCACTGACATTTGGTCCATCACTGACATTTGATCCGTCACAACCATTTGATCCATCACAATCTTTTGGTATGTCAAAACCATTTGATGTACTTGTGGGAAATGAGCCATTAATGCACTTTGCGATGTCAGTATATCTGAGTCCACCGTCAGGGGTTGATTCATCGTCACACCTTAACAGGGGTAATCCATTAGAAAATGTGTCATTCTGTCGGCACTTCTGGGCGTCCTCTTGGCACTTCCCATAATCCTCTCTGCACATCCCAGCATCCTCTCTGCACATCGCAGCATCCTCATGGCACTTTCTGGCGTCCTGTAGGCATCTCCCAGTGTTCCCAATGCATTTCTCATCATCCTCTCGGCACTTGTCAGCATCCTGTAGGCATCTCCCAGTGTTCCCAAGGCATTTCTCATCATCCTCTCGGCACTTCTCAGCATCCTGTAGGCATTTCCCATTGTTCCCAAGGCATTTCTCATCACCCTCTCGGCACTTCTCAGCATCCTGTAGGCATTTCCCAATGTTCCCAAGGCATTTCTCATCCTCTCGGCACTTCTCAGCATCCTGTAGGCATTTCCTGGTGTTCCTAAAGCACTTCCCAGCATCCTCTCGGCATTTCTCGGTGTCCTCTAGGTACTCTTTCCTGCCACCACGGGGGGCACTACCACCCACGTCAGCCCCACATTTAGTAAGCACTTCCTTTTGTTTCTCTGCTGCACGATCACAAGACATACTGACTGGTGCTTTCCACGATGTGAACACAACATCTGTAAAGTACGAAGACACAGGTAAATATGCATATATGTACACATACACACATATATATCCAGCGCGTGTGAGGTGTGGTGAGTGGCTGGGATGGAGACCCCAGAAGGATGTGCACAGACCACCCTCACCCACCCGCGTGGGAATATGCCTGTGTGAACTCCCATAATGCATTATAGACTTAGGGCCATGTATATTTATCGGATTATCCAACTCTAACTGATATACCGCATACATATGTGTTTCTACAGGATTAGTAGTTATCCAAAATATGATGGTTAACAGGGCCGAAGCTAGTAGATTTTGATTGGGGGAGTTTTGTTTGGGGAGAGACATACATTCTTAAAATGAACGAGTGCCACATGTGTGAGGCACTAGCAGGGGTCTGGGGGTATTCCCCCACCCCACCCCCAACGCAGGACATTTTGAAATCTAGAGGCTCTAAAAAGTAAAATGCCATCAATAATCACTTCAGGAAGGGTGTATACTGCTCCCTTGCCAACGCTACCGCTAGCTACGACCCTGGGTAAAGTCTATATTGTTGCAAGGCCGGAAGATCAGTGCCTTGGTGGTGACAAATAAAATTGTTTACTGAATAAGCATTTCTAGCTATTAAAAAAGGGTATTTAAGAAAGGAAAAGGCACTGAAGTAATCCGTTATTTCACCATACGGCGTATTTACACAGTATCAAAGAATGTGTCTATACTCCTGATGACTTTCGAGATGGAAGTGACCTGACAGGAAGTAGATGTTTGTTTTTTGTTTGTTGTAGTTGCTTTACGTCCTAGCAACATCTAAGGTCATATCAGGACGGGTACCGACTTGTGACAGTGCACACTCATGGTGACTTTATAGTGCTGTCCCACTGGGAAACCAGGCCGCCGGCACCATGACCTGGTATCCCACTCAGTCACATTATCCTGACACTGAGCACACCAGTCCTTGCCCTGTCCTAATAATGCCGAGCGCCTGGCTAGGAAGCGACAAGTATCAATTTTTAAGTCATTGGTTTGACTCGACCAGGATTCGAACCCACGACCCCACGGTCTACCAGCAAGGGAGACTGACGCTCTAACTCATTCGGCCATCCCGTCAGGAAGTAGATGGTGATTGGGTAAATATCACATTAAAGGTGCATAATCTGGTGAAAGCTCAGTTTTTCGGTATCAAGACACTTGTTCTATATTTGATCCTACATATCCAACTTAAATACACGGGCACTCACGAAACATGTGCTACTCCTCTGCTAAATGCCCTACTATTGTTCTTAAATTCCAAAATATGTTCAACACCATCTCCTTTCTTTTAACGACCTATATCCAGCATTTCGGTGAGCACTCTGAAATTAATTTGACTTTTTTTTTCTCAAATATATCCAAGGTTAACCCGTGGAAATAAGAAAATAGAAATTCCAAACCATAGCATTATGCAACTTTAATATTCTGCATTCCGCTTGCGTTCACTCCACATGACACTCGAGGAAAGGCAGACAGCCCAGAGGGACAATATGCGTCATGGCAACGCTCCAACCGGGGACCACCCTCTCTCTACTAAAAGACACTGTGGAAGAGACGACAACTAATAAAGGTCAGGCACACCGAGTACATGTCCCCCAATCTGCGTTAGGTATTTACAGCAGCAAATATAACCGTTAGAACTACAGGAAAGTATAAGTTCTACGACAACACACCATCCATTTACACATTCCCCGACAGCAAACACAAACACGAAGGAAAAAGATTTTTTTCATGACTAAAATAAAACCATCGAAATATTGACTTACCGATTCATTGAATGGAGCGTGAACTTCAGCACGCCATGCGCCAGTGTGTAGAGATCATTGTGGAGGTGCCCAGATTAATGTATAATTGTATTTAGCTCAAGTCAGTACTCAAGTGGCTGCAGTCCAATACGACATAGATATGCACACACAGATTTATAAATATATATATATATATACATTTACTCTCATATATATATATTATATATGTGTGCGCGTGTGTATATATGTATGTGTGTGTATGTATATATTAGGCGGTACAGTGAGTATGTATGGGGGGCGGGGGGGGGGGGCAGTGAAAGGATCTGAGTGTGAGTAGGATGGAAGTTTCTAGATAAGCAGGCTCCTCCAGTCGATGACTGGGGGAGTAGATAGGGCTGGGGAGCAGATAGAAGCTTCCGGCCTTACTATACTCATATAATGGTTTATACAGCATCAATCAATCAATCAATAGTTCCGTCCTCTAGTCGAGGGTTGGATGCAATGGTTCTCCACTTGTCCCGATGGTGTGCTGTTCTGATAGACTGTGAATAATTCAAGCCTGTCCACTGTGAAATATTTGTAAACCATGATTTTCTTGGTCTCCCTTTCCCTCTGCTGCCATTCACCTTCCCTTCCAACAATGTACGGTATATTGAACTCTGACGAATGATGTGGCCAAAATAAATAAGTTTCTTTGTCTGTATAGTGGCAAACAAGCTTTTCTTATTTTTAATTTTTCTGAGAACTTCTTTGTTGGTGATCTCTTTGTCCATGATATTTTCATCATCCTTCGATAAGTCCACATCTCAAATGCTGCTAAACGTTTGTACATTTTCTTAGAGATTGTCCATGTCTCAGCCCCATACATTAGAGTAGACCACACATAACACTGAAGAATACGCTTCCTTGTTTGTATTAATATCTTACTTGATGTTAACACTCTATACATTTTGGAGAATGTTGTTCGGGCTATTGTTATCCTTCTTTTAATTTCTTCCTCACATCTCCCATCATTTGTAATCTTTTGTCCGAGATATATGAATTCGGATACTTGTTCTATGTTTGTGCCATCTATGGTTATATTGACATTTGGTTTATCTGTCTTTTTACTTATAACCATTGTTTTGGTCTTCCTGGCATTCATCTTCATGTTGAATAGTATTCCGGCTTTATTGATTCTATTCACTATATCTTGTAGGTTTTTCTCACTGTCTGCTAGTATTACACTGTCATCGGCATATCTAAGATTGTTGACGTTCATGCCACCTATTGTCACTCCCTTGCAATCTTCAATGTGTCTGAAAATCATCTCTGTGTACAGGATAAATAGACATGGTGACAATACACACCCCTGTCGAACTCCTCGTTTAATCATAACTTCATCCGATAGGCCCTGCTCCATTTTTATAAATGCACGTTGTGTCCAGTATAAGTTCACAATTAGTTTAATGTCTTTGCCATTGACACCAATATCTTGTAAACATTTGATTAACAGTTCATGATTGACTCGGTCGAAGGCCTTCTCATAGTCAATAAAGCAGGCATAAACATCCTGATTTGTTCTTCAATTTTCTGTCTGTTTCGCAGTAAAATTATTTTCAGGATCATCTTCATCAGGCTTAGTGTTCTGTACTCAGTACACAATGTTGGTTTTAGCTTCTTTGGGAGTCGTACAAATATATAAATATTTATATATAAATATATATATTTAAATTTATACAGCATATACATATATATATGCTGTTTATTTTCGGAACTCCTGATACCCTCTGATAACTTATAGTTGCATGTTGGGGTTTAACATCCTGGCAACATCTAAGGTCATCAGGATAGCTACCGACTTGTAATAGTGCTCACTCATGGTGGCTTTATAGTGTTATCCTCATGATAACTTTCTAGTGCTACCCCACTGGGAAACCAGACCACTGGCACCATAGTAATGCCAAGCACCTGGCTAGGTAGCGATAAACATAAATTTTGTTTAGTCATTAGATTAACTCGATCAGGTTTCAAACTCCTGACCTTCCACACAGGAATAACCGATTCACCACAAAGTAAAAGTTCCACTCTACTAAATTATCTGTGACTGCTTCAGCAGCATTGAGCCAGCTTTCTTCCACATTGGACAAAGTAAGTGTACACCTACTACACTTACCAGATCGATGCACCGTGAAAGGCAAAGTACATGTAGGACCGGCATGCTTTAATTTGACCAAGGTATATTACTTCACCGCTCCAGATATAACCACAGGACCACACGTGGAAGTCGAATCGGTAAGAGCGCTGGCTGACTTCCCTCGGCATGGGTTCGAATTCCGATCGAGTCAAACCAATAAAGTACAAATTTGATACTTGTCGCTACCTAATCTGGTGCAAGGACTGGTTTGGTCACTATCAAGATAACGTGACTGAGTGGGAGGTTAGGTCTTGGTGCCAGCCGCCTGGTCATGTAGGTCGGCAGCACTATAACGTCTCCATGAGTCCGCAATTGTTACCAGTCGTGCCCGTCCTGATATGGCCGGCCTTAGATGTTGCTAGGGTGTAAAACCCAAAGAAACAAGACTTAACTGCGTTGCGTTGACACATACCCACTTCGACAGGCCCATCCGCCAGGGTGTGAACAGATAAGTACAAACTGTGACCGGAATAATCAGGTGCACATACAGCACAACATGACACTTGACCTTTAACCCTCGTCTACACTATCTAGCCATATCCCACCATCGTAATCCCCGAACGGACCCAGTCTACGCATACAGGGCGGCTACGCGCACCCAATGCAACGATTTGCAAGTGTACAAACCTAAATTAGGATTTTTCAAAGCAGGCATGCCTAAAATGTCCAACTTATTAAATTAAAATTGCAACCGGTTGATAGAATGAATGTATGCATCCTATATTGGTGGTTATTGAGGTATTATGTAGCCCATTGTAGGTATGTAAGTCTGAATGTTTGTGTATAGGAATGTACCTAACATATGTATGTATACATACCAATACATATATTGGTACATGTATGTATAGATAATTATATGCATTGACCTCCCCAGGTAAAATATGACTCATACATGTAGGCGTGTGTAGGATGATTGCACAAATAAGCCTAGATAAGCTAATGGTCGAACGCTAGCCAGTTTGATTTGAGTAGACACATTATTAAATCAAACATTGGCTTTTATTTTATTTGTTCAATCATACCGATATGGACATGCCCTCTTTGGGCGATGGATAAATTTTCAGTAAGTGCTTTCAAACACCCAAATTTGATTCGGTCAAATCGATTCGAGTACTGGATTCCCGTGTGTGTGTGTGCAAGGCTGGAGGTTTGACCTACAACTTAATAATTGATACTTAACATTATCTAGTCTGGCATTCGGCATTACTCTGATAGGCCAAGGACTGGTTAGCTCAGTATCAGGACAATGTGATTGAGTGGGACATTGGATCATGGTATCAGCAGCCTGGTTTCACAGTGGGAGAGCACTATAAAGTTGTCGTGAGTGCAGTCAGAACTCGGTATCAATCCTGATATAACCTTACATGTTGCTAGGACATAACTCAAACAAACAAATAAAGCAAAAGTTGATGTCACTTATTATATTTATTGCATCACTAATATTGAATGCATTACATAGGCGCAGTACTACTAACAGAGTTTACGATAGCCACATGTAAGTACGGTGTAAACAATGTTCACATTTATTATAGTCGATTGAGAGGTTAATAAATGCATTGAATTGAGAACATATTACATCGTTCACTCCATTCAATCACAGCCTTGTTATGCCATCCGAACACACACTTAAAAATTGCTCCCATTAGCGTCAGATCAATTATTCTTTTTGTTGTACTTGTTCTTTTATCTCTGTTTTATCCCCACTTCCTTTGTCAGTGTTTATCTGCTCTGTTGAGTCTGGCATTGCCTCTGTTTCAATGCTGGGCTTATCAGCCAAGCTATCAGCTTTTACTGTAGGCGACGTTTCTACAGTGGCAGCTTCATTTTTGTCCTTGACCTCAGCCTCGTTTTTGACCTCAGCCTCATCCTTGACCTCAGCCTCATCCTTGACCTCAGCCTTGACCTCAGCGTCCCCGGATGTGGTGTCGTCTGCCTCTGCAGCGCCCTCTGTGGTGTCATTGACATTTTCTGCAGCCTCCTTTTCAGCCTGCCGCTCCTCTGTAAAGGCATACACCAGCAGGTTAGATTCAATTACTAGGATTCAGAAGCAGGCCATCTTAATTAAATTAATTACTAAAAAAGGAATATCGATTTAGCTAAGCAATCGTTTTCTTTTTTAATTTCCTCTACAAAATCCAAAGAGGACGATATGACGTCTTAATTAAAGCTGCACAGTTCGATAAAAGAATAATATTTTCGAAACCAAAATACTAACTTGATGCTACATATCCAATTTAGATAGTAACGCCCTTATTAAACACATTGCTGCACAGAAGGAATACTAAGTTAATGTAATAGAACCGTTCACTACTGAAGCATGTGATATCCAACATGCACACCAGCATTAATTTGACGTATTTCCACTTCAAATCTCCGAAATCAACGCATTAAAATCAAATTTATTCAAATTTAAGCTAAGTAGATTGTATTGATTAACCTAATATATATTTTTTTGGCTGAATGAATAAGGGTGAGTTCGAATCAAACTAAAGTCTTGGGAAAAGTGATATTTCTTTCTACCTTTCCCGGGGATCGGTATGGAAGCAGTGAACTGAGAAAGACCAATTGTCCCCAATTGGAATTTTAGCCACGATCATCCCTTATATGTAGTGAGACCCCTGATTATATATAAATCAGGGATGAAAGTGGTCTCCGGCGAAAAAAATCTAAATCAAACAGAGACCCTAGCACCACCTACCGGGTCCCTACAGAACGACGACGAATTTTCATGAAAACTCGGATCCCCCCCCACCCCCAATAGGACTGGCACTGTCAGGGAATCGTGGGGGAAATGCCGGAAGTCAGGCTTCAGCTATCCTTGTTGTGGCTATATTATCGCCTATACCAAACACTTTCTTGTTTGGGTTTTATGTTCTAGCAACATTTAAGGTCATATAAGAACAAGATTCGAACTAACCAATACTGTCATATACATCCTGATTTCTTTACATTTTGCTTAAAGCTGCATAGTCCGATGAAAACATCAAATTTTCAAAACCAAAATAATTATCTAGATTTTATTCTACATATCTAACTTAGATGCTGGTGCACTTATTAAGCATTTGTCATCACATATAAGGGGATACTGAGTCAATAAATAGAACCTGTTACTGCAGAAGCCTATGGTGTTAGAGTTTTGGCAAGCTTGCCAAAATTAATTTAGCATTGCTTAGCCAATTACAATAAAAGTTATTTCAAACTAAAGCAAGGTAGATTATAATGAACAATCTAATATGTTTATCTCAGAAAATGAGAGAAACTAAAAATCATCGGACTATGCAACTTTAACGTTAATCAATATAAAAAAATATTAATCGCGGGAATCCGCGAAATCACGGGAATCCGCGAAATCGCTAAGATCTTTCATCCCTGATAAATGGTGTCGAAGTGTACGTGCCATTCGTTTTCAGCTCCTGCCCGAAGAGTCTGAGGTAGTGAGACCGCTCAAAGCGCCTGAGGAACGACCGACAGGACGCCTTGCCTTTCCACCCGGTCAACACAATGTCACAGTTCGGCGTGTTCGGCCTGTGAGAGAAGGACAGCAAACCAAAGGTCACCTAGTGTTTATTTCCAATCTTAGCCTGACATGGCAATCAATAAGAAAATAAGCAGGAGTGAACACACATAGACGAAGTGGTATCTAATGTAACATATTTGCACGGATAATTTCGTGATGGATAGCCGGTGTGTAAGCAACAACCCTAACTTCCGGTGTCTAAGCTGAAGCTGTGACCTCCATGCTGGGTCACAGCTTCAGTCCTTCCTAGGGACAAGCGGAACTTGGAATACCCGTAGTATACGCCTATTACCTGCAGCTACAACTAGATGTACGAAGACCATTGCAACCACAGTTAAGACAAGCTTTAATTCAAATAAATAAACATATTTACGACAGCAAAAATAGTTGTGAGACTAGAGTATAATACACCTGCTATGTAACGCACATTTACTGTATGTACATCGTTTATTATCCAACTACAACTGAAAGTAAGCGACCAATATTTGTAACTGAACTTAATGTAACAAACTTCTATTGTTCGACTGGAAGATCATTCTTCCGATGCTGACAGAAAATATTATTCAACGAATAAAAATACATGCATTAAAAAAATATTGAGGTAAAAGCACTTACTTTCCACTGGGCTTCACAATAAACACGAGTCCACCCTGGTCTGAAATAGCAAATATTTGTAGTGTAAGTTAATTACGTTGACTTATAACATTGCGTCAACTAGTTAAATCCATCGCTCCGTCAAAGCTACAGACATCATGCCATGATCCATGAGCAATTGATTTCATAACTCACTTATACTTCCCCCCCCCCTTTAAAAAAATAAAAAAATAAAGTATTTAAAGTGGGAAGATGGGTTTGTTCCTCCCTTCAACAATTTCCCAGATTATTCATGATTAAATTGCTGCGGACTGAAATAGTATGAACTGACTAGAGAACAATGGCTAAGGGGATACAACAATAATAAAACAAATCCTATGATATTTGATACTTCTCACTATCTTGCTTAGTGCTATTACGATGACAAGAACTGGTTGGCTTAAGTTTCAGGATAATGTGACTACGTGGGATATGAGTTCATGGTGCCAACGAATCAGTATCCCAGTGGGTCATAATGGGGGCAACACTATAAAGTCACCCTGAATTAGCATTTTTATAAGTAGGGACTCGTTCTGATATGACTAAATGTTTCTAGATAGTAACTCCCCAATAAATAACATCGCTATATATATATATATATATATATATAGTCTTATGACCTACCAAGGTCTTCCATCCTGTTCCTGGCAAAGTCAGATATCTTGTAGAGGAAGGGGTTCTCTTGTGAGAGGATTGTGCACAGGTCTTCCCCGAGAATCTCGACGACTCGCGCACCGATGAACGGGTACAACAAGTTGATCCCCTGCAGCAAGTCAAAACCATCTTTATACGCCATTTTACACACCCGTAGGCTTACGTCCAAGTGGATAGACGGAGTGATTTCAAATGGGTCAAAGCCAAAGGCTAAAGCCCACTTGAAAGCGCTACGCCAACCCACTCAGACTATTACGACAACTACAAGTATCTCAAATGATGCGTTTCCTGTTTTATTGCACATGTAACGAGCAATTTTTCTATTCATTATGGAATTACATCCTAGTAACTTCACATGGTACTGGTGTCATTCGACCGAGTAGAAAGCAGCATTGTACCAAAGCAACATACATGTAATAATATTCTAAAAGTCGCTGGGGGTTTTCTCAAGAGTTACGTTATAAAAGATGTTCCGTGTTGGAAATTGAATGGAGCAATGGTAATAGTTCAGTACAGTCCGTACTTAAATTTACTCTCCTTTGATAAAGAGCAGCAGGATTTGTAGATAACTTTTATTAACTTGATTTAACTACGATATTAAATGCACTTTGAAATGCTTCCAAATGTAGAGCATTTGAATGGCTTACGTCGTTGACAAGGCGGAAGTCACAACTAACGTGTAGAGAGTGGCTTCGAGAGAACATCTTCACTCCCATATTGATGAACTGAAACATGAAGCAAATACATAAATATTTAATGAGTTAAACCGCAAAGGCCTATACTATTACCCATATTTGTCTATTATCCACTACATCATCTGACAGAATAGATTCTATTAACTTATTGCCGGAAAAGGCATTAAATCAATAATCATCCTAATGCTAAGTAATTTCGACAATATAATTTTTCTTGGGATTCTGCCTTTTAGTTCATTTATGTGCCTTTTGTTTTTGTTTTGTTTCTGATTGTTGGAAATCTACAGAGAACTCTTAATACATTTAGTATTATAACAGGTTTTCTTTTCATTATTGCATTTTGCATTATAAAAGGTTTTCTTTTCACTATTTCACGTCAAAACAAGTAGATTTCTCCGATTATACCACAAGACAACTAACTTTAAAGCGTATCCATGTTAAATGTTTTGCTAGTTACATTTAAGTGTTAACCCTATGAAGGAATGCCCACATTTTGAATTTTTCGTAGAAATCCTCCCCATGTATAGGTCACCGCCCACCTCTCCAAAACACCAGTGCCACCCCCTCTACTGTAACATATTCCTGCCATTTTTTTGTAATAACTAAGTAGTAGATTGAGAGTAGAAAAGAAATTTTTAAATTGTCCAAACACATTGTTGTCAGAAATCGATGATTATAAAAGAAATCGCGGAAATCCGCGAAATGGCGGGACTCTTTCATCCCTGAGCAATGCACAAGAGGGCCTGCTAACAAAGACTGAATTGAATACAGTGAGTGAGGCAACTTATTGTGGCGAACCATAAAGAGGACTACCTTGACGCGCTCCTCGTTGAGCTCGACGATGTTCCTGACGGCCTTGGTTGTGTAGTAGAGGTTGCGCTTCTTGCCCTCAGCACACCGCACCATCAACTGGCTTGCGCTGAAACCATCCTTCATGCCAAAGAACTTCCTGCAAACAACAGACAGTTCAAGATTGTGTGTGAAGTCATTGGTTGCTTGTGCCGCCATCTTGCCGGTCAAAAAGTGGTCAGGTGCAGACACAACCTACTTCATGTTTGGAGGCATCTTCAAAGCCATTTTTATTCAGGGATGAAAGTGGTCTCCGGGAAAAAAAGCGGAAATGCAAATATTCTCCCATAGGTTTAGCATAGTCAGGGAATTGCGGAAAATTCCCGGAAGTTGGGTGTCATATATATTGGTATACGCTGATAGTGCTGCACCGCTTGAAGCATGTATTAATAGTATACGCTGATACAGTGATAGTGCTGCGGTGTCTGCACTACATATTAGTATACGCTGATGGTGCTGCAGCGTAAAACAGTAGAGCATATATGTTAATCGTGCTGCAGGATTGAAAAATCCCGGAAATCCGCGAAATCGCGGAGATCTTTCATCCCTGCTTATTCAAATAGTCTGATATAATACCCCAGTCACACAAGAGCCCGCGTTCGCCGCCAACCTCCTTACAGCCAACAGGTTGCCAACCACCCAGCATCCGACCCATACATTGATTCAAAAACGTGGTCGGCACACACGGTGAGCACGGCATTGTATGTGTTGGCGTTGCCAGATCACCGCCAACTCACCAACCAAGAGGTCGCCAACCATTTTTTTAATGGCGCCGACCACACTGGTCACAAGGAGGTTGCAAGCATATTGGAACTATTCCCACGTGTCATAGCGAAACTAAAAGGACTCACTTGATAGGTGGCCAAACAGGGTCTTCCTCCGAGAGCCAGACAAACGGGTCCTCCTTGTATCCTCGCATTTTCGGCTTCTTGAACTCTCGTCTGCAAAAATCACATACTGACTTGTATTCTTTATACATAGATACATACACACACGTATACTCACCAAGCATACATTTAGTAGGTATTCGGTTTACCATAACCAGGAATTGAACCCACGACCTCCTACATGGAAAGTGAGTGACATATAATCAACCATTTCCTGCAGAACTCACGGTTTGGACTGGATATCGGACAACCCCCGTACAGGTGTGAAATCAGACTGCACTTAATTCAGGGAGGTGACGAGCGTAATTAAAACATTTAAAAACTAATTAAAAAATTGAAAGCCATACTTGGCTATTAATGCAACAAACAAACGGAATCACAATTTTCATTGTATTTAACATTTGCAAATTACATTAAACAATTAAACAGCAATCGACTCTTGCCTCTGTCCCAGATCTCCGCCCGCCTTCCTTTTGTCTCCTGGATGGGTGTCCACATCCATCTCTCCATTATCGCCCGCTCCGACAGTGGCGCCCTCTGCAGGCTCCACCGCGTCACTAGTGGCACTCTCCGGCGCCTTGCATTTATCGTCTGCCGCGGGCTCGGCCTGAGGCGTGACGTCATCACTGGCTTCAGTGGTTTGTTTGGCGGCTGCTTTGACGTCTGGCTCCCTGTCCGCCATCCAGGGGAGGTGTGAGACTTTCTCCAGGACCGCCACAAAGAAGCCGCCCGTGTTTTGTTGGTGCGGAAGCACGCGGATACTAAAAGACAACGGGCAAGTGTGATTAATTAATCAGTTGTCAAATCATCTGATGGCAAACACAAACTTCAATAAATACGAGCACGGCATGGTGAGAAAGAATCGGATTTATTTTTAATCTTTTAATCAGGGTTCCTACAGAAGGTTAGCCAACAGATTCAAGAACATTTTCAAGGAAAACACAACATCTTGATACCAACATTTTATACAATCTAATCAAAAGTATGCCATGTTGGGAAAACAATTCCACAAAAGTAACTAACTAGAAGTTGTCAAAAATATATCCCATCACAAATGTCACGTGATGTTATCATCAGGACTCAGACAAAAAGTTGGCCAGCGGACATTCAAGAAAAATACAATTACAGAGTACTCGAACCAAAAATATAGATTTAAGAATATTCAAGACTTTTGTCGATGCATGCGAACCCTCCTTTTCATTTAAGGTTGAATAAATTAGATGATAAGTGTTCCCTTTCTAGAGAAATGCCACTTAAGGACCAAGTAAGACAAATCTATTGCTTGAGAACATATTATATCATTCACTCCATTCAATCACAGCCTTGTTATGCCATCCGAACACACACTTAAAAATGGTTGCCATTAACGTCAGATCCATTATTCTTTTTGTTGTACTTGTTCTTTTATCTCTGTTTTATCCCCACTTCCTTTGTCAGTGTTTATCTGCTCTGTCGAGTCTGGCATTGCCCCTGTTTCAATGCTGGGCTTATCAGCCGAGCTGTCAGCTTTTACTGTAGGCAACGTTTATATGGTGGCAGCTTCATTTTCGTCCTTGACCTCAGGTATTATACGTCACCATGAGTGGTCTAGATCCGGCCAAAGGTTTTTGGGGTGTTCTTTGTCAAGAAATAAAATCCGCAAAATATATAAATCGCACAGCACTGAAATAGACGCAATTTTCGTTTTTTATTTGGTTAATAGATATTTTACATCGTAGCAACACCTAAGATTATATCAGGACGGGTACTAATTTGTGCATGTACAGTCCTGGCTGCTTAATAATGCTGCCCCATTAGGACACCATGCTAGTGGATATAATAGATCTTCAAAATTGGACGATAACTTGGATTACTGTAGCCTTGCTTGTTATGGTTAATACACAGAGGCGCTTGTTTCTCACCAGTTCTGCAGATTGTACTTCTCGGCCTTTTCAGGGTCCAGCGGGAACATGGAGGGCCGTACATGGGTAATGAGTTTGTCAGGGACATCACTGAACTTTTCAAACCATTCTTGATTCCGTGTCATCACCTAGGAATGAAAAACAAAGAAAAGAATAAGGTAATGTGTCAGGGACGAAACACCATGTCGATTATGTATTATTGTATGACTTCTTAAATGCGTATTATTAAATTCAATATGGGGTTCGTTCTCCTACTTGCCTGCTGTATTTATATTGTACATTTGCGTAGCTGCCAACATTTGAAAATGGGAAAGAGTAATGATTTTCGCATGAATCGCAGGCTATGACCCATATATATATATTTCAATAGTTTTTCGTGTTTAATAATACTCAATCATAGGAATGTGATATAATTACATATTGTGTTCCCAAACTGTTTTTAAAAAAAAACACTTCTCCATGTAACATATTCATGCTTTTAAAACACCATATTTTTGGAATGAACATGTTGGCTTTTTTAAACTATGTCATATTAGGCCTTCTTTCATATCTATCCCTCCAAAGTGTAAGAATACCAATTCTATAAAGAAAATAACTTGTCTACTCTTTCAATAATTGTTTTTGACCATTACATAGGGGGAAATACATTGGCCCCATTTACCATGAAATGACCCATATATAGATGTACATCCAGTAAAACCTCTCTAAATCGACCGACCTTGGGACAGATTTTAAGTGGTTGATTTAGGTAGGTGGTCGGTTTATGGAATTAGAATATGGTTACAATGGTATTGTTGGGACCCAAATAAAGCGATCGATATAGGGGAGTAGTCGGTTAGGGAGGTTAGACTGTATATAAGTGTGGAAAAAGACGGATTTTCCTTAATGTTTCAGAGTATGGCGTGATGAAGGCAGAAAATCGTAATTGTTGGCAGCTCTGCATTTGCACTGGGTACGGTAACCATTGTACAGCTCGAGCGGCATGGGGATCAGGCTAATAGCATATGCTTAATAAGCGCATCAGTATATCGTTTGAAGAGGTAGAATCAAATCTGGGTAAGTGTTTTGGTTTTGAATATTTTAGTCTCTTTGTTTGGGTTTTACATCCTGGCAACATCTAAGGTCATATCAGGATGGGTACCGACTTGTGACAGTGCACTCATGGTGAATAGATTATAAATCCAGACCTCTGATACCATAATCTGATTTCCCACTCGGTCACATTATCCATAATCCTGATACTGAGCTAACCAGTCGTTGCTCTATCCTAGTAATATCCAGCACCAGGCTAGGAAGTAACTGTATCAATTTTGTAAGCCATTGGTTTGACTTGGCCCGGTTTCTAACTCCCGATTTTCCACATGGAAACCCTGTGCTCTACTGATTCGGCCACCCTGTCCAGCTTGAAAATTTGATGCTTCCATCGGACTATGTGGCTTTAATTCACTTTGGATTTCCTTGGAATGTTCCATACCTTCCACGATTTGACGCCCTTTAGGTACTTGAGTCCGGGAACCTCGGCGCTTACGTCGACAAGTCGCACGGACCCTTCACACTTCAACAGCATGCTGCCTACCACTGCCTCGTCCTCCACAGGGTTGAAGGAACACGTCGAGTAGACCAGCCTCCCGCCCACCTCAAGCACCTCCAAGCCTCGCCTCAGGATCCGACACTGGAGGCTGTATCACGGAGTCAAGATGAGGTCAGGGAAAGGGGGACTTTCAAGGTGTATTGGTAGTGACATTATCTTATATGTTCACAGGTTGTAGGTGTAAGATGTAATTATTGTCTTATTAACCCGATTTCTTTTAAGTAGCAGTAACAATTATGTTTAAATATAATAATAATGATAATATTAATAATAGTGATTTAAAAATAATAATTTAAACACAAGAATAGGTAGACATACTTGTGGAGATTGTTTGCGCCACCAGCGTTCCACTTTGTCCAAACATCCGGGTTCTTTCGCATGGTTCCGTCGCCACTACAGGGCACGTCACACAGCACTCGATCATACATCACATAATTCCTCCTGTCGTCCTGAAAATAGTCAGTCAGTTGATGACTGAGAAAACCGAGCTTTCCGTTGCACTAGCGTCCTGAATGATGAATTCATTCATTCAGGGAAATTTTCTATTTACTTTCACACCTCAAATTTGACGTACGAAGGCAAGGTAGCGACAAGTATCGACTTAGTCAATCTTTGAATTGACTCGGTCAGAGATTGACCTCAGGACCTCCCACATTTGAGGGACCCCTCCCGACTTAGCCATCCCATCCAGTTGACTAAGTATACTTTACTCTCCTCAATACATAATGAGAAGTGCTTTTACGTGTACATACAATAGGAAGAGTTAAATTTAGTTAACGTGGTGTTCTCTGTGGTAAATTGGTTAGTGTCTGACTTTTTTCTAGGTTGGACTCCTAATCTGGAGGTCAGTGGTTTGATTCCCCGTGCCCCACCCCTGCCAATTTGGTTTTCCACCGCTGTGTATAACTTACAGCGTCATCAAAGGCCAGTTGCTCTCATACCATGTCTATGTGGTGTGGGAGGTTAAAAATCACTTGGCTAGGTAAAAGTGTCGGCTCAGACTTTCTATCAACAAACTGTCTAATGGTGAAAACAAGTCTATTCAGACTTATCCACGGTAGGCAGTATAAATCTTGAAGAAGAAAGAAAAAATGTCTCCTTGATACATATGACACAAGAACCAAGGAGTATCATTTAGTAAACGGTTGGAGTTTTCCACCCTGGCAACATCGAGGGTCATATCAGGACAGGTACCGACTTGTGAAAGTGCGGACTCGTGGCGACTTTATAGTGCTGCCACACTGGGAAATCATGCTGCCGGAACCATGACGCGATACCACACTCAGTCACATTATCCTGATACCCTGTTAACCAGTCCTTGCCATATCCTATTAATACAGAACGTCAGGCAAGAAAGCAACAAGTATCAATTTTATACGTCATTGGTTTGACTCGACGGAAACCAAACTCCCGATCGTCCACACGTGAGGCCCGCGCTCTACCGATTCGGCCACCGCGCCCAGTCCATTTAACAGATTTATTCTACGTTGCCAGGAAAGCCCCCCCCCCCCCACACCCCAATGTAACAAGACTGAATTTGTGACGAGCAATGGCTACCTACATCTGAGAGTCGCATATTCGGCAGCTGTGATGCGTCGTGATTGATGATCATGAAGTTGGGACTCTCCAGTCTCTTCACTTGATGAACCATCAGGTAACATCGCTTGTTGTCACTATCATTCGCCACAACGAAGCCATCTGAGTGGTAGAATGACAAAATAAAATGTCATGTACATCATACATGATACTGTAGTGGGGGTGATGAAAATGGAAAATATTGCACCTAGATCAGGAATTGAACACCCATCTCTTGCATTCCGGGCCAGTGTACTAACCATTACACCACCTGGGCTCCCTGATGTCATCCCCCCTACCCACACCTACCTGTCTATGCGGCTCCTTGTCTGAGAGGCCAGTGCAGATTATTACAATACAGATATGCTGGTCCCTGAGACTGGAGCTTTGAGCTGGTGTGTTTACACGACCGGAAGTGGAACTGTTTTCTCTTCCAAGCCCTGTCTGTTACTAAATGCCCAACATTTAACCTCACTCACTTTGAACCCATAAGCGCATGGCAACTGATGACCCGGCTTCAGTTTTCTTGCACTACAATTGTTTCTAGTGGGAATTGTAGTAAAATTGTGCAAGCAAATGTTTGTTTTGGTTTTGCGTCCTAGCAACATCACAAGACTGATGCCGACTTCTTACGATGTGCACTCATGGTGACTTCATAGTGCTCTCCCACTGGCATACCAGGCCACTGACACCATGACCTGATTTCCCACTTAGTCACATTATCCTGACATTGAGCTAACCAGTCTTTGCCATATCCTAGTAATGTTGAGGGCCAGGCTAGGTAGTGACAAGAATCAATTTTGTAAGTAATTGGTTTGACTCGGCCAGGATTTGAACTCCCCATCTTCTTCACAGGAAGCTTGTGCTCTACCAATTCGGGATAGCCTACCTGGAATCGTCACGTTCTCATCAGCGTGAAGCATTTCAATTAGCTGCGAAGTCTTTGACCCAGGCGCTGCGCACATGTCAAGAATCTGCAATGGAGGAGGAAGGGGGTATGGGGTTTAAGAAAACAAGTTAAATTCAAGAACATTTGAGGGTACTCAAACCATAAATCTAAATTGAAGAAAATTCAAGATGTGAGCTGAGGTGTGCACGCCTTGGCGAAGATATTGCATTCAAGGCTATTTGAAAGCTGTTTATGACAGGAATTCAAGACTATTTTCATTTTGATTTCAAGGGGGGCGGGGGGGGGGGGACAATGGCAAATGACAATTTTTTTTAATACTAATTTAGATCAGTGAGGACAGTTTAAGGACTTTTAAAACTAATTACACAAAAAAGGTTAAATTCAAGGCTTTTCCGGGCCTTGAAATGAGGAAAATGAAGTTCAAGACTTTCCAGGCCCCATACGGACCCTGCACGAGTGCATACCTTATGGTGAGGCTTAATGTCCATTACGACCGGTGGCAGCATACTGACCGCCTCCTGTCTGGAGATGTTACCCTGTTGGCAAAAAAACCCACATAATTAAATGACAAATTTGATGTTGTTTAAATCTGCTGACAGATATGATTCAGATAAAGACGACAGGAACAACACAACTAAATAATGGTGCTAAATGAAATGTGGGAACAAATCAGTTTTGATTTACATTTAAAAAAACCATCATTGGGATCAAATTGACAGAATTAGCTGGTACTGAATACAATTAAATTAAATCAGTGCTTTGGTTCATCCTGATATAGAACAATTATCTATCTCACCCCCCAAAAACCTTATTAAATCAAATTCACTTAGATATCTCATAGATGTAAGCTTCTAATACCGTGTAGTAACATTTGTGGATTATTTTAATTCTTGGTATATGTGGTGCTTACCCCAGGACCGTGTGTCCCATCAATGGTCAGATGTTATTTCTATTTACTTAAAGGAAACATGTTTGTTTTATAACTTGCAATTTTAGTTTACGGATCACTACACAAGAGTCAAGGATTTGTTCTCAATTTTTTAAATGTAACATTCGTTGCTTAAGTAAGATAAATTTAAATTGCAAACAACGCAGTCTGGCAATGTTAGAATCGAACAGACAAATCATTAAAAGAATCGTACGCTTTCCGTTTCTGAGACAAGGAATTGATGCAACTTCTTCAATTTATCATTCTTGCGGATGATGCCTCTGTCCAAGTTTAATTGCCAAGCAAGGTCATCTGGGTACCTAAAAAAAGAAGTGTCTGGTTTAACACGAGGCTTATTGGTTTATACTAAATTAACAGGCTATCTACACAAATAGGAAATACATAAGCGACAGACAACCAAACAGTGAAATCGATTAAATTAATCAACTATGACCACAAGTTTCAGTTTTTAGGTAACATTTGGAGAATTAAAAACAAAAACAGCAGTAAGTTTTACCATGGAAGGCATGTTGGTGGATCAATCTTTTTATCATCGATCGTCAAGTCCCCGAGAGAGCTGAAGTATTGCCCCTTGATGTACTTTACCAACTCACGAGCTTGTCTGCAATTCGAGGTAAATGGGGGGAAAAAAAGAAATTTAGTTTGAAAATAGGTTTCCTTTTGAACACACGATGCCGAGTATCAAGCAGTTCCACCGAAATAGAGACAGTGGACGAGGAAAGGACATGAAGGCTTTGTTTGTTTGTTGGGGTTTTACATCCTAACAACATTTATGGTCCTATCAGGATGGATACCGACTTGTGACAGTGTGCACTTGTGGCGATTTTATAGTCCTGCCCCAGTGGGAGATCAGGATGCTTGTACCATGACCCAATTTCCCACTCAGCCACATTATCCTGATAATGAGTTAACCGGTCCTTGCCATATCCTAGTAATACCGAGCACCAGGCTAGGTAGTGACAAGTATCAATTTTGTAATTCATTGGATGGAAACGACCGAGATTCAAACTCCCAACCTTCCACACAGGAAGCCTACTGATTTGGCCCCCGCGTCCGGTCTCATGGTTGAAGGATGCGGCCTGCTGTTCGGTTCTCCCTTATTGAAACTAGGAACCGAAAAACAAGAACAAAAAACATTGGAGTGTCAGGTCTGATATTTTAATCCCTTGAGGTCAGACGCTAGTCATTGATTGTTTGGTTGGTTCCAAGTCATCTGTCGTAGGTTATTACATATATGCTATCCTAATGAAGAGGGTTGGTTGGTTGTTGGAGTTTTACGTCCTGGCAACATCTAAGGTCATATCAGGATGGGTACCGACTTGTGACACTGCACACTGATGGTGACTTTATAGTGCTGCCCACTAAGAAATCAGGCTACTGTCACCATGACTCGATATCCCACTCAGTCACATTATCCTGACACTGAGCTAACCAGTCCTTGCCCTATCCTATTAATGCCAAGCACCAGGCTAGGAAGCGACAAGTATCAATTTTATAAGTCATTGGTTTGACTCAACCAGTCTCCTGCACACGACTCCACACTCTACCAATTCGGCCACCACTTCCGGTCAGTTAGATATGTTTGTTGAACATGCATCTGAGCCTTTGCTGGTTTATGCTGCCTCGTTTTGTGTGAACTATGGTTGGATAACACAAGGGCTCGAATAAAAAGTTACGATCACATCATCACCAGAGAAAAAACTGTAGCTCGATCACTTACACTAACACGCTTAAGCAATATGGTAGCGCTGAACCATACAGGCATATCTGAGCGCAGTACACTACTCTATTGAGTAAAAACAATGTAATACAGCATATATTAAAAATGCACATCGAATAACAAATATGTGTCTTAAAACAAAAACATTTTCTTAGATTTCATCGTATATATCCAACTTAGATACTGGTGCACTTCTTAAACATTTAGTGCTGATAGAAGGGTATCCTAACCTGTTATTGCATGCCAAAATTAAATTACCATGTTTTCACTTCAAATATCTTCAAAGTTAGCCATTAAAAATAAAGGTTACCTTAAAGTACGGTAGGTTATAATGATCAACGTGTTTAGCTCAAAACTTTAACTTTGATCATAGCCGGCTTTGTTAATTTGCCAGTATATGCAACAGTTAAATGTTGATGCACGAAAAGGTTTGGTGTTTTTTTGCTTACGCTTTGAAGCCGGCGACACGGAAGGTTGATGGCAAAGGAGACCTCAAGTGATGCATGAAGTCATCCCACTCCCCTTCAGGAATGATCCCTTGATTCTAAAGTTGACATAAAATATTCATAAAAGACTGCAATCAGCTGTGGTAAAAGGAAACTACCACAGTAATAGATCAGTAGATGGTTCCCACTCGTTACTTCATTTTCAAAATTACCAAGTTTTTTGTAGGTTTCTAAAAACCAATACGAATCCTGTTTTAGTAGTAATGATGTAAAGAATAGCAAGGGCATATTTATACCACTAAGCCATTCTTCACGAACAAAGGCCCCATGCAAAGGTCAACTATAGAAAGCAAGGAGGACGCCCATTCAGAATGTAGAGAAAGCTTTAATTATTATGTGATTATGAGTTAATTGCGTATTACCTTGTAGTAATTTTCAAAGGCCTCATTTGTCTTCATAGCTAGCGTATAACCACGTGATCTGTCGTCCTGCAATTAAAAAAGGAATTATTTTGATTGTTCTTTATATCACAACCATAATAGACTTATGTGAGACCAATTGCAGGTTTAATAATGCCGTAATCTATGATTATTGGCAAAGTTTGGTGAAAATCGATGTCAGGAGAGTATTAGTTTTTAGATATATGGGAAAAAAAATTATATTCGCTCGGTAGAACGTTCAGCTTACTGTGCCGCATGCAACAGTTTGAGATGATGAGCATAATTTTTAATATCAAAATTCTTCTTGAAAGATACCGTACAAGTAAAACCTTTTAAAACATAATAAACATGTTTAATATATATTTATGTATCTGCAAAGTTTAGTAAATATCTACCGAAGGAGAGTATTAATACTAAATTAGACAATCTTGGTCACATTAATTTTATTTACCTTTTTTCCATTATGAAACGTGGCCGAAAAATGGGAGGTATATGTTAGTTTAAAAACGTCATAACTTTCTTAATATTGATCAGACAAAGATGAACTTGGCACAATATTAAAATTCATTTTAAGACCATTCCAGTGATGTCAACAAAACTAGAATCCCATAACCTTAGAATGTATACCTAAATTAATTTAATAAAATGTAAAAATTTCCAGGAGCTGAAAATAACATGTAAACACTAAGATAGAGACTTGCAAATTCGCGTGAACGAGCCCTCACGCATCATCCCATAGGAAAAGGTTTACCACACGCAATGAAGTGTCGCAGCCAGCAAACGACCCATACAAAACACCGATTTTCTTATGTTTTATTCATACGCATTACAAATCTTGAGCGGAAATTCGAATGGTTAAAATACAAACATTTGGATAGATAAATTTCTAGGAAGAAATATGTGACAGTTGAGCTGAGAAAATAGCCCAAAAGTGACTCAACTTTCAGTGCTGGGCGGCGCTATTCAGTGAATTTCCCCCAAATAAATTTAATATAATCTGTTTGGTAAACATGTTATCTGTTTGTTTGCCAAGCAGTTTGTTCCTATGTCGTGCGGTTTTCAAGACATTTCACTTTTTCTGTATGAAGATTTTGGGTTGGTGCAGTTTGCCATAGTCATACTGGTTTCTTGGAAGCTAGATCCTACTTCAGTCAAATTTCCTGCCCATATAAACGAATGCACTTACTGGGAGATAAATAGCCCATTTTACAGGTGCATTAGATCTCATAACGTTGCTTCTACTTCACATACTAAGTCTATTCATATGTCAAATTAAAGAGCTTAAATGGCTTTATTGAGAATACTTTTGTTTTGAAATCCTATATCAATATATTTGAAATTTGTCCGCAAGTCCCTAATGCAGATCTATACATCAAATCCCACTTGGGGCACTGCGGTATAGCGGTCTCCACTACTGCAGCTGAACTCAGTGACCTGGTTTCTATATGCCTATATTCAGAGGCTCTTTAAAACCCATTCACAAATCCTATGCAAATGACTTGCCATACAGGATGACATCAGAATTGACCAAACACAACCTTGTTTACATCTGGGACAATTTCTAGTGCATTAGGGGATACCACTGTTGAAAAAGTAATAGAACAGATAAGTAAAATTCGAAAATCATTCTAGTAGTCTGACAATCCTCAATATTTAGTTATTTATCTTTCATTTGATACCTATATTGTGTATATCTGTCCATTTGGTTAGACACTAAGAGTGCTTTTAAATTTGTGTGTGCATCGGCAGCGGTGGTAGCTGCTCACACTGATTTCCCGCCATTTTCACCTCGCACGAAAATGCAGATTCAGGGGTTTAGCTCTGCTCAAATTGTGGTGAATCTACTGTTATTCTGAAGTGTACTAAATTGCACAGGTTTAATTTTTTGTTAGACCAAAATCCATAAAGAATTGACAGAACCACAGTGCTTTTAAATTTGTGTGTGCATCGGCGGAATCGCCCGCGATGGTAGCTGCTCGTGCTGATTTCCCGCCATTTTCACACAGGATTAAACGTGATCTTTAGAGCTTTATACCAGACTTACTTGTAAGTTGTGGTATTACTGAGATTCTTAAGAATCTATGAACTATGTTGTAAGTAATGTGTGAATTCCAGGATTAAGAATTTAAGTGTGGTCTTTTAGAGTTTTAGTAGTTGTTTTAAATTATAGTATGTAAATAATGTTTTAATTTATTGTTGCCATGGAAACCCACATTTGTGTGTGATATAATTTTTTTAATATCAGTATTGATAAGCTGGGGTGATTTGCCATACGAAGAACCTTGGTGTGAAGTTTGATCAGGATCTGACCATTAATAAAGAAACTATAAAGAAATGTACCTATGATCCTATCCTGGAATGCAAATCTGCCAAATGGGTCACAACTTAATAGCTATAATCAATAGGACAAAATGTTGATTTCTAGGAAAACTAAATTGCAGATAACTTTGGAACGACTAATCATATTTACTCGAATAAAAAAAACCTTCAATCGATTTGCAGTATTGTGCAACAATTTTACAATTTTCATGTGATGTACCTATCTAACGAAGATTGGAGAAATTGGTTATCATAATTTTGCTAAAGTCTAAACGGTGCATGTAGTATGTACCATCATGTGAGGATAAAAAAAAAAAAAAAACAGGTCCAGGATACTTGAAGTTGAAGGACCAACTTACGCGTGTATCTGGATTGTTAGCATCATTTCTTTGCCTCTGTTCTCCATTGTTGTCCCGATCCTGTACCCACACGTTGCGATCCTTCTTTTCACGATTTCTCTGTCGGAACTTTGACCGACCCATGGTTTCACAATTAAGTTGACTGTCACTTCGAGATGGAGGGTTGACAAGGGAAAACTGCTTTGCACGATGGAGCCTACACGCTAGTCAGTGTATGCTACACCCAGCTTTCTGTAACGCACTGCTGAATAGGTGAAAAAGGGCCAGTGTTCTTGTCACTTATAACGTTGCATTTGCTTCGTCAGCTTCAGTGAATCTTTAGTCAAGTTAGTCACTAATTAGTGTACGATGCACGTCTCCCAGGACCCAGACTCAGTGTCACTTTCTCTGCCTCTGCCCTCTGTCTAGACTAAAGTCGTAAAGTCAAAAGACGAAGTAAGTGAATCATTTCACTTTTGTGCTAGAGAAATAGTTGACGTACGTAAACTACAAAAACGTACTCTCACCATCATATAAGCAACTAAACGTTGGTCATTTCGGACATGGATGTCATGGTGTAAAACGATCCTTGGGTCACATTAACTTAAGTATTTTACACGTGCTGGGCGTCGTCTTGGAAGAGTAAAACACGCGGTTGTTCCACACCGCTCATACGACGAGCAGAGTTCCCTTTGTCAACACCAGCTGGCAGATGTGTCGTTAACAGGTGTTCCTGGGCCTGGCGAGGAAACGGGTGGGTCTCGATAAGGCAGACGAATAAATTAGCGTTCATACGTGAACAATGGATAAACTTTCATAAAGCATGTCTTTAAATTTCAAAGATTATTTGAATGTTCATGGTCCTCAAGGCAATTTTATAATCACATTGAACATAAGTTATAACGTAGCCCCTCATCACATGTGACGTCGTTTGTGACGTAAACCGCTAAACGTCATTGATGTTGTAGTGTGTTGTCACGGAAGGGAGGTTGTTTACAAACACTGTCCTTGAAACCTGTAATTGGGGAAAAAAATGGTAGGCATTTTGACAACTGATAGATCTAGTTATTTTGTAGACTACTGCAGCTCTCTCAGCAGAAATTTCTTTTAAATATATCATTGATGTGCCTAAATGTCGAAGCCATAAAGTTGTGCATTTATATAATATGGCAAGAGTAGTATTGGTTTCCTCCCATCATCGTTACATATGATCGTGTCAACTGTCATCGACATCGTCACTGTGACACTGAGTGTGACTGTGTGTCTGTGTTACTGTTAGTATCACTGTACTATATCACCATATGGCATCACTAGTACCAGAGGTGGGCGTGATTCTTATATACTTATATTATTTATAAGTAGTTGCACGCAGGTTCATATTCACTAGGTTAGTAGGTATTTTCTCATTATATGTATAATATATATATACATATCTAATGACCATACGGCATACCATAGCTAGGTAGATCAGCTAAAATTTCAAAACACAACAAACAGTATAAATTTAAGCTCTTTCATGAAGTTTCAACAGATCTTGCTGGGACTAACTCAAATCTGTTGTAATTTAGAAAATATCTTAATAGGGGAGAAAGTTATGGCATTTCTAATATCGGCTTAATTGTTAAATTTAGTCTGGATTCACCATTATAATAAACTGTGACCTTTGCCACATTGTTACAGCTTTCTTAGATAAAACTAAAAGATTCACCCACTACTTGTAGTACACGGGTGAATGACAACGTACTGTAAATACGGGCGAAAATAGCTTTAGTATGGAACATGAAGTAGAAATTGTGGTTCCATGATCAAATGGCTACATATATTATATTGCCACAGATTTGGTGAAATGGGAGAGAATGCAAAAATCCAAGATGGTGGCCATAGAATGCCGTCGGTTTCAATTTTAAATCGTATTAAAATAGTTATTTTATTATATTTTCCAACTCAAAGGTAGCGGGTAAATATGAAGACATCTACAAAGAATAAATGTTGCTTCTTAGATTGTAAAATTAGGCTCTCATTTCGTTAACCCGCTTTTTCGACCGTTTTTATACACGGTTGGTATTCACCCGTGTACTGAGAGTACCGGGTGAATCCTTTATCTACAGCTTTCTATGCTCTACGTATTTTGATTTTGCTGTTTTAATGTATATTTTCAGTGAGATTAGGTCATGTCCTCCCCAGTGATATAAAATTCATGAAGATTTTCCAACGTGAAAGTACTTTAATCAAGGCCGGAATTGTGAAAATGCAGGAACATTTTTCTATAGACATGGTGAATGATGCGCCCCTATCGGTATCTGACATACCTACCATAGCCTTTATCGTGAAATAATAATAAGCTATTTATTTCCACATGATTATTGACATTGTACATACAAGCTGATATTTATATCACTTATCATCAGCAATGTTTCACATGAAAAAGGAGAAAAGCAGAAGTACAATACTTATAATGTGCTTTCCCCAGTTATAAATAACACATATGTGATATATATATTGTTAATACCATAAAAATAATACATTTAAAAAATAAAAGTAGAAAGTATATTAACATTACCTTAATACTGTAAATGACATATCATTGTGTATACTAGACTACTATGTATTTTCACTGTGGTCGAAATAGTAACCTGGTAGTATATAGATAGAATGTCGTAAAAGTGTGCTCGCTATATTATATAGTATATATGGCAGCAGCTATTGATACAGATCCATATGAATAGTCAGAGCGCTTATTAGTATGGCGGTAGTCACATGACTAGCTTTGACCCAATCATAACCTGAAACCGTGTTTACAGCTAAAGCTAAGATTCCATATATGCGGTATGCGAATGCGAATGGGGCAAAAAATCAAAAAGCATGTAAATGAATAGTGGTGCTTCCATGCATCCGAATGCGAATGCGAACGCGAATGCGAATGCGGCAAATGGATCGACCCATGGACCGATCGGTGCGAATGTGAATGCGATTACTGCTGCATTTGCCATAGAAAACAATAGTAACTTTGATCTTCCTTCACAAAATTGGAGCAAAAATATCATGGGTATTCTTTTTGGTGTGTTTGTATGTATAACAATCCCCCAGCACAAAAAGTAAACATTGGCTATTGGGGGTTGGCATATATCTATGCCGCATATACTACATTTGCATTTGCATGCCACATACCACATATATGGAATGTTAGCTTTACCCTAACCCTAACCTTGGGCGACGGGATGGAGATATGATAGGATATGACATGATAAAGGAGTGCCATACTGACAAGCCCTGGATATTCATACGGTCCTGTACAAATAGCCACTTCCTATAATATGTTATTGGCATTAGTAAATCGTTTATTTTATGGCGTAGGTGTCATACAGTCGTGAGTATATTATATAGCTGTTGCCCATGTAAAAATTCATAAGTTAGTCCTGATATTGGCTATGCACACACCTATTATATATATATATATATATATATATATATATATATATATATATACTTTTACAACATAGTCTATCTATAGACCTATTTCAATGTTTGTAAACATTGTGTATGCGCGCGCAGCTCGGCTGCAGAATGAATGCACACTGCCACTGAGTTTGCCAGTACGCGCAGTGCAAAATGTTTATTTTATTCAACATTAATAGAAATCTAGAACGCTAACCACATAAATTTAATATAATCTATTCGTTGAATATGTTTTCTATATGTATTCCAAGCAGTTTGTTTCTAGGTGGTGTGGTTTTAGAGATATTTCACTTTTTCTGTATGAAGATTGCTCATGGCCATTGACAATGCACTGAATTTGCCGGTACGCTTTTTGCGCTCACAACGCGCTGTCATAGGCATAGAGACAACATTAAAACCACCCTAACTATCACAGTAATTTGTGATTTTTGGTGCATTGAAAGCAAATTTATCTTGTTTCTATTAAATAGTTCAGATCTTTCTCTACAATTTCAGATTCAGGTTTTTTTTTATCAGCCAATTGGAAGTTCTTGAATTTATTTTGCGAAAATAGTTTTTGAAGCCATGATCTGGTGATGCGCGAAAAGGAAGAGGGAAGGCGGGGGTGGGAAAAAAGGCGTTTATTGACGCCTCAACAGATCATACAGAGGAACAGGTAACACAGGCTGAGGAGGTACAAATAAGAGGAAGGGGCTCAAGAGGAGCAATGAACAGGCTCGTGAGGAGCAATACAGTGAGCAATACAGTGAGGGGCTCATGAGGAGCAGAAGAGATCAATAGGAGGGGCCCATAAGGAGCAATGTCAGAGTTCTGGTAGAGGGGGGGCCGAGGAGCCCTCCGCCAAAGAGTAAGGAGAGGGCTCGAGGCGCGCCCGAGGCGGGGGTAGGGGCGCCCGAGGCGGGGGCCCGGGAAGGCAGGGCTGGTTGAGAGGGAGGTCCGGGGCCTACGTGGAGGGGGAGCGGGCGGCCAAAAAAGGGAGGCCCGCTCCTGAGGCCTGGGGGGAGGAGGTCCGGCGAGGGTCGATCAGGGGGGCAGCGAACTCCTCAGGGCTGGGCGGGGTGGGAGTCGGGGGCGGGTCAGGCGGGTTCATGAAGGCGGTGTCGTGAGCGCCGGTGGCTGGGCTGTCCGGGGAGGGTCCCTCGTGAGGCTGGGCCGTGTCGTCCGAGGTGTGAGGTGCGAGGTGGTGAACCCCGGCTTCGTCTGGGCGGCGTTTCGATTGGTGGTCGCTGAGGGGTTGTCGGTGGTCGTGATGGTCGGCGGTTGTGGTCTGGGCAGAGGGTTTCTCGTGGGGCTGGGCTGGGCTGTGGTGTGAGGCCCGAGGTGATGAACCCCGGCTCTGACTGGGCGGCGCTGTGGTCGGTGGACGCTGGGAGGTTGTCGGTGGAAGTCGCGGGGCTGTCGGCAGTGGTGAGGGTGAGGCGCCGGGAGGGGCCCCCCGGGCCGGCCGGGGGGGGGGGGGGCCGGCGGATCAAAAATCCGCCGTGGCGGCCGGGGTCTGGCGCTCACGGGCTTGCTTGGTGAGGCATTCGGCCTCGCAGTGCCTAGTTAATATGCGCCGCACATTGGCGCAGTAGGCGCAGATGTGCCGGCGCCTGTCTCCCACCTCGCCGTGGGCCTCCCCGATGTGGGCCCGATCGCACGAGGCGGGATCGCGGTTCCAGGCGGGGCAGGGGCCCCGTGAGTGTGCCTATCGTAGGCGGTGCGGGTGTCGACTTGGGGCCGGGGCAGGTGTGTGCCTCGGGCCCATTCGCCTCGGGGCGAATCCTCGCCTCGGGAAGCTGGTGTTGCCGGAGGGGTGGGCGTGGTGATGGAGTCCATCCTCAGCGTGTTGAGGGCCACCGGGTCATGCCATCCGTGGGGGAGCCTCCCGTCCGCTATCCAGGTGAAGATGGCCTCGGAGTAGCGGCGGACGGTAGGCCACGGATGCACGAGGATATCCCTCATCACGGTGAGGTGGTGGTGGCATAGGCCCTGGAGGGAGTGCTCGGGGAAGGCTGGATGACCGGCGAGGGTGAGGAGGGCGAGGTTATATTCATCGCGGGTGGCCTCCCCTCTCTTCACCGGCTACCGCTCAGGGCCCCTCTCGACGAGGTCCGAGGGGAAAATGTATCCCGAGGGGATGCCTTGGCGCCTGCAGGCGCGCTGCGCCTCGGCGGAAGCGAGGATGTCTCGGACGGCGTCGGCCGCGGATGCTGGGGTGTAGTCCTCGGCGACGTCCTGGAGGTAGGCCGGGGGAGGCGCGGGCCCGCCTCGGGCGGCGAGGCGGTCGTACTGCTGGTAGTGGGGGTGGGCTGCCCCGGGCAGAGTCGCTTGAGGTGGCGGCGGGGGCCGGGCCCCGGCGGCGGTCTGCGCCCGAGGAGCTGGGGCGGGCGGCGTGCTGTACCCTGCCTGCATCTGCTCCGGCGCTCCTCGGGCTCCCGCCGACTCGAAGGCGTCCATGCGCGTAGTGAGGCGCTGCAGGGCCTGGAGTATGATGGCTGTGTCGGCGCCCGAGGTGGCCGAGGGGGAGGCCAGGGCCGGGGATGTTGAGGCGTCGCCGGGCGAGCCCGAGGCGGGCCCCGGCATGGCCCGGGCGGTGACCCTGGTGCTCTTGCGGCCTCTTCCCTTTCCGTGTCCGGGCATGGTGCAGGAGCCTGAGGCGGGGCAGCGGTCCGAGGAGGAGTTTCAGGAAAGAAGGGCAGAGAGCTGGAAGGCGGCAGGAGGGCGAGTGCAGAGGGAGGCCGACGGGCGGCCTTATAAGGGAAAGGAGGGGGGCGGCGACAGCAGGTGAGTGTGAAAGCTGCCGGCCCGGGGGGAGGGCGAGCAGCGGGCGTCGCGTGAGGCGTGAATGCTGCGCGACACGGGGGCGGGGGAGGAAGCGGCGAGCAGCGGGGTCTGGTGAGGTGTGAGCGCCGCGCGAGCGCGGGGCGGGGGAGGGTCTCTTCCTCTCCTCGCATCAAGCGTAATGCTTCGCATTACGACCAAGGCTAACACTGGCACTGACACTGAGAATATCCCAACTTTCACTATTATCTCGGTTTTTAATACTTTCAGCGTAAATTTCTCTTAGGTTACATTAAATACTTCAGATCTTCCTCTTCAATCACGCATTAAGATATTTTTACTCGATCCAATGAAAGCTTTAAAATTTATTTTACAAAAACAAATGCTCCGCATAGACATAGCATTGCTGCAGCACATATCACTGCTGTGTTTTACCGTTCGCGGGCAGTTTGCCGGTACGCGCAGTGCAAAACGTAGGTTTTATTCAAAATTAATATAAACCCAGAACCCTAACCGTATCAATTTAATATAATATTTTTGGTAAACATTTTTTCTATGTGTATTCCAATCAGTTTGTTTCTAGGCGTTGTAGTTTTAGAGATATTTCACCTTTTTTCTATGAAGATTGCCCATAGCCATTAAGTTTGCAGTGTGACCGGATGTTGTCCTGCAGCCAACCAGCGCGCGCACTGACCTAAATACATGTGCTGACGTCATATGAAATTGGTCAATAGGCCTATTTTACCAGGTTACTAATACTGTTATAAATATATATGTATAGATAGGTGTATGTATATCATATATATATGTATATATCATGTATATATGAATATATATATAAGTATATATATATTGTATATAGACACACACACACAGACCAGGCGGGATGGCCGAATGAGTTAGAGCGTCCGTCTCCCGTGTTGGTAGACCATGGGTTCGAACCCTGGTCGAGTCAAACCAATTACTTAATAATTGATACTTGTCACTTCCTAGCCTGGCGCTCGGCATTATTAGGATAGGGCAAGGAGTGGTTGGCTCAGTGTCAGGATAATGTGACTGAGTGGGATATCAGGTCATGGTGTGGATGGCCTGGTGGGGCAGCACTATAAAGTCGCCATGAGTGTGCACTGACACAAGTCGGTACCCATCCTGATATGACCTTATATGTTGCTAGGACGTAAAACAACAACAAACAAACACACACACACACACGTATGGACGGGTATACATGCACTGATGCAGGAAGATAGATAGATAAATAGATAACTGCCACTTTGTTGAGGAATTCTTCAAAACATAGTACCGGACGCGGTGGCCAAATCGGTAGAGCGCAGACTTCTCGTGTGGGAGATCGAGGTTCGATTCCCGGTTGAGTCAAACCCATGACTGTAAACGTCGAATTGAGAACAGCATCCAGGACATCACTCTTGGTTTTTGTGCATTATCTCATCAACTCTATCATAGTCTATGCCAATAACCAGATGGGATGGCCGAATGAGTTGAGCGTCCGGCTCTCATTCTGGTAGATCATGGGATCATGGGTTCGAACCTTGGTCGAGTCAAACCAATGACTTAAAAATTGATAATTGTTGCTTCATAGCCTGGCACTCAGCATTAATAGGATAGGACAAGGAGTGGTTAGCACAGTATCAGGATAATGGTGCCGGTGGCCAGGTCTCCCAGTCAAGTATCACTATAAAAGTTGCCGTGACTATGAGTGCACACTGCTACAAGTCGGTACCAATCCTGATATGACCTTAGATGTTGCCAGGACATAAACCTCCAGCAAACAAACAAACAATCAAAATACAGTAAGCCTATACTATTTAAGAAAATCTTTTTATTCATTCACATACAAATATTTTCGTCCATATCCAGGTTGGTATGCCCATTTTAAAGTTCCCTTTTGTTGAACAGATTTTTATTCTATAACTTACGATTTACAGAACGTAATCATGTCTTCGTGTGGATAGGCACAACGATGCTGAATTTTACTCGACAAACATATATTAACCATCACAATGGGCAAGTCAAACGACCACCAAATGCCTTTGTACTCTTTTCAAAACACATGCGACAACCAATTCTGAAAGAATGTCTGGTAACATTGCAAGACAATAAACACAAGCTGGCAAAGGTAATAGGTAAGTCGTTTTACCTCTTCATGACTCGTGTGAAGAACAGTATGTAATACAGGATAACAGACTATATGTCATTGATATGGCCGAGTGATATGCCTATTTAAGGGGCTGTCACATTAGGTTTTTTTGCGGGAGCGCATGGCGGCGTATGCGCGTTAGGTCATATACGTCGGCATACGCCGTATACGCTACTCATACGCTACTCATGCGCTACTCATACGCCGCCAGATGCCGGCTTATGAGGCATATGCCGCCATACGCTTTCATAAATCCGTCCGTCCCCATTTTTTTGTGCGTGCTAAAAAAATCTCGACCTACGGGGGCGTATGGTTCTTACGCGACACATACGCTGAGCATACGCCGTCATACGCTCCTCGTACGCTGGGGGTATGCCGGCGTATGCTAGGGGTACGCCGGCGTATGCTACTCGTACGCTCAACTTGCGTCACGGGCGTATCACGGGCATATCTTGGGCGTATGCAGCGTACGCAGAACCTACGCATTGCGTATGAGAGCGTATGAAAAGCGTATGCGAAGCGTATGCAAAGCATATGGCGGCGTATGCCCGACCTATGGTCTCGGTATATAAAGGCGACCCATGCCATTCCTTCGGTCATTCCTGCTCTGCTGCTCATACAGGATGGATGCCCAGGCACTGCAAGTACAGTTCCAGCTTTTCTACAGAGTTGCCCTTTATCACCATCAGCTTACTCTATTCCTCATGGTTCTTCTGGCGTCCCGTATCGAGAGACCAAGGAGGAGGGAGCGGCGGCGACGATCAGTGTGGGTCAGACCCTGGATTGGGAGGCGGCCACAGTTTGGCTTGTTCGACAAGCTGATGGTCGAGCTCCGCAGCGAGGACACCGCAGCGTTTGTGAACTTCATGCGGCTGCCTCCCCAGTTTTTTTACGAGATTGTGGTGCGAGTGGGACCCAGGATCGCCAAAAAACGGACCACATTCAGGGTGCCGCTCGACCCGGCGCTGAAAATAGCACTTACTCTGCGGCACCTGGCATCTGGCACAAAATACTCCTCCATGAAGTTTGGGTGGAGGGTGCCCCACAACACACAGTCGCTGATAGTGCGTGAAGTCTGTAAGGCCATCGTCGACGAGTACATGGCCGAGGTCATGAAGTGTCCGACGACTCCAGAAGGGTGGCGTGCCGTCGCGGACCTCTTTTCAGAGAGGTGGAACTTCCCCCATACCTGTGGCGCTCTGGATGGGAAGCACATCGCCTGCCGGTGCTCTCCAAAGAGTGGGTCGCTCTACTACAACTACAAGGGCTTTTTCTCCGTGGTCCTGTTGGCGCTTGTAGATGCGGATTACAAATTTATCTGGGCAGATATTGGCGTATGGGCTCCGCGTCCGATGCCCAGATTTACAACCCCTCCGAGCTGAAGGCGTGCACAGAAGGTGGCACCATCGGCTTTCCGAACCCTGAACCGCTCGTCGACGGCCAGAAGGATGTGCCGTATTTTCTGATCGGTGACGACGCCTTTGCCCTGCGGCCGACCATGATGAAGCCGTACGGCAAGAGGGGCTTGACCAATGACGAGCGGCTCTTCAACTACCGGCTTTCCCGAGCTACGAGAGTGGTGGAGAATGCCTTTGGCATTCTAGCCAACCGCTTCCAAGAGTTCCTGACGACTATGCAGCACCACCCCTCCAACGTGAAGATCATCGTCAAGGCGTGCATGGTTCTGCACAACCTCATGAGGACACGCTACCCAGCGCTACAGAAGATGCAGCTGGATCGTCCCGAGACAGCCACCAACAACTTTGTGCCTGGAGGTTGGCGAGAGGGCCACAACCTTCCTGACATTAACGTTGTACCTGTTAACCCCAACACCGCGTCCAAGCTAGGAAAGGAACAGCGCAATCTAATTAAAGACTGGGTCGTTTCACCCTTCGGAGCACTGGCATGGCAAGACAGGATGATCTGACAAAACATTTTATCAGTCTGTATGCGCTGTGTCTGTCTACTGTTTTTGCAAGCATGTCTGTGATGTTGTGACATGTCTCCTGTTATATGAGATGCGAATATGTTTATATGTCTAGTAAAATAAACGATATCTGTTACGTTCTTTCACTCCCAAATTTGTTACATACATACTAAGAACACAGGGAAAAATAGAGTGACACAGAGACAGAAAGGGGGAGACGAGTTAGAGGGAGGGAGGGAGGGAGGGAGGGAGAGAGAGATAGAGGGAGGGGGAGAAGAGATAGAGGGAGGGAGAGAAGAGATGGAGGGAGGGAGGAGATAGAGGGAGGAAGAGAGATAGAGAGAGCAAGGAAGAGAGATAGAGAGAAGGAGGTAGCGAGATAGAGAGAGGGCGGAAGAGAGAGGGAGGGAGGGAGGGAGGGAGGGAGCGGAGGGAGAAAGGGGAAGGAGAAAGATTATTATAAATATTTTAAATTTAAAGTTTTTATTTATGTTTTAATTTTACTTTTAATTGTACTTTAATGAATAACAATTAAATGATGGCATGCCTTTACTGAACACGGAACACAAAAATTTAAAATTGACAGTATATTTATTTATTTAAGCATCTTGACATCATAAATGCTACAAACCAATATATAAACATACAATATATATATACATATTATACATACAAATGTACAAAGATAAATAAAATCTAAGACTACATATATACACATATTTACAATCACTTCTCTCCCTTGCCATTAGAAGTGGCATCAGCTGGCGACTGTGTGGCTGACGAGGGGAATAAGTCCAAATTTGCGCCCAACATGCCAGATATGCCGGACAGCCCCGACAAGTTCAATAGTCCTTCTGGGCTGGCCGACTCAGACAAGTTCACTTGGGTGGGGTCGCCGCGTGTCGGAGTCACAATGTCTGCAGCAGCGCAAGTCCCCGGCCATGCCGCACCCACAGTGGGCGGAGCACCCGCGTGCACCACGACTCCCGGAGCCCTCGTGTGCCCCGCCATCCCTAATGTCCGTAGTTGTCCAGCAGTGTGCGACGGTGACGGCCGTACCACCAGCGGAGCTGCGGGCGCCTCGTGACCTACGGAGGTTGGAGGTAGAGGCTGAGGCGGAAGACTTGGCAGAGGCGGCTGTGGCTGTAGCTGATGAGGAATCTGCGGCTGCCCCATATAGTGCTGCACATACTCGTGTGTCTGTGAAGCCCATGGTGATGCCGGTGGTGGCTGGTGAGTCCACTGGTGGGGTTGAGGCTGGTATGCCTCACTTGCAGACACACGAGCAGGTCCAGGAGCAGGTGCAGGAGCAGGTGCAGGAGCAGCCACACGAACCACCGGGGCCACGAATGTTCCTTCCTCCTCCTCCAGATGGTGCGACATCATGCGGTTGAGTGCACCGCAAATGGACACAAACCGCTCCTCCGGCATCGTGAGGATCATGTCCCGCATATAGTTGGCGAATGCCACTCACTTCGTCACCGTCGGTGGAGGTGGATGTGGAGGAGGAGGCGGCTGCATCACCTTGAGGATGTCGGCAGACTCATCGAACCTCTTGTGGATGGCAGCGAGGAGGTTGTTGTCGACTGGGGCAGATCGCTTCCCTCTCCCCTTTCCCCGCTCTTGGGATGTAGCGGGAGGAGTGGGTGGAAGATCCTCATCCATCGCCACCTCCACATCGGTCCCGACATTCTCCTCCATGCTCAGGTCGAGCTACGGAGCCGCGACAGGAGTGGCCAACTGCAAGACAAAATCATAACAGAACATAAGTAACATGAATGCAAATCGATATTTCGACAAAAGACACGACAAGTCAACAGTAAATCAAAAATATATAAAGCAAAAATAATTAACATTAAATGCAAACATGGATTTATAACGATTATATCACGATACATCTATTGTCAATATCTCGATTTAAGAACAACTACACAACAACTCAACATTAAAGAAATAAATAACATTAACAAATTACTAGAATATTAGATGTTGCTAGGACGTAAAACAACAACAAAACAAACAAACATAAATACAACAAAAGCATAACATAACAAACTTAGAATACAAGCGGTTTTACGAGAATACTAATGGCTGCACTTGTCAGAACGATAAAAGATTATGTACTTACACTCCTGCAGGGCTCCGGTCGGTGACAGACGACGGACCGCAGGAACCCGAACTTGCGCAGGATCCACTGCTCCCGCTCAGTCAGGTCAGCGGCTCCGTCCCCGCTCTTTTTCTTGTGGAGCCGCGTGTTCGTGTCCCTGAGTGACTTGAACCACTTCTGGAGATGGACTGTTGTGGTCTCCATAAGGGTCGCCTGGTCCTCCCACATCTTGGCCTTTCTGTCTGAGCGGCGGTAATCCGAGAGCTTCATATTCCACATGATGGGGTTCTCCTGGAGGAAGTCCAACATCTGATCCTCCTTGAAGACCGACAGAGAACAGTCGCTCTTCTTGGCCCTCCGTCTCTTTGACGTGCCGATGGCACCGGTGCTGGTGCTGGCGGCGGAGGCGGCGGGGGCAGCGGACGACGCCTGTGAGCTGCCCCGAGAGGCAGGAGATGGCGAGCTGGAGCGGGGACGCCAGCGTTGCATCGTTGACCTCTCCACTTCCATCTCCAGCTCCTCCAGTGGAGAGTGTTGTTCTGGAGAGTAGTGTTCTGGAGAGTGGTGTTCTGGAGAGTGGTGTGGAGAGTGGCGAGGTGGCGAGGCAGGTGAGGAGGCTGGTGATGGAGAGCATTGTAACAAAGTCTGCCTCTTTCTGCCTCTCCCACGGCCTAGTCCTCCTCCTGTAGTTACAGCAGCTCTGGAGGCTGGTGTAGTAGCAGTAGTACTGGTAGTAGTAGTAGCAGTAGCAGAAGCAGCAGCAGCAGTGGTGTTGCTCTTAGCAGGCATGGTGGCAGACCGCGGAGAGATAACATAGGTCGCGCATAGGTTTCGCATACGCTCCTCATACGCTCCTCATACGCTCCTCATACGCTCCTCATACACCCCCCATACACTCCTAAAATGTTCATACACTCCGCATACGCTCCTCATACGCTCCACTTGCCAATCAAAACCGTCAACAAAATGTCGCAGTACGCTCCCATACGCTCCTCATACGCTCCTCATAGGTCCCCCATACGCTCAAACCCACCCGAAAGTTCACCGAAGGTCATCATAGGCCGGCATCAGCACGGCTTACGTAGGTTTTCAATACGCTCCCACCATACGCCGTAATGTGACAGGGCCTTAAGTAGGCCATAATACCGTAATAATCAACTTGAAAATGCAATATTTATAGGATCCTAAATAAGAAACTATGTACCTTATTAGTTGCCACTTGTAATGCCATTCTCTGTTGCCATTGTATGACTATATATTTATGTACCTTCATGATGAGACAATAATCTTATCGAATTACTACTCACCTAGGAAGAATGCTAGTAGGAATATTATGTTAAGGCTTAAGCATTAGCTATCATTAGCTCACGTACATTATTAATTGTACAACGTAGTGTTATAATGACCTATATCAGGGAAGTAATGGATAATCGCCCGTATACATTGTGTTTTTAATGTGACTAGCTAATATATGATTATTGATTACATCATAGTCACATATATTCTTCTTGTGGAGCAATACTAGCGTGGCCTCTTATTGCTTGGTGACATCATTCGATTGTCAGCATGTGTATAATTAGATTATATTTTGTTGACACAGGTGTTATGTGGCAGTCTATGACAATTAGTCAGAAGAAACCTTTCCAAGACACCGCTAATCTTCTTGATCTCCAACATAGGAAATTGTTTCCTCACTTTGTAAACAAGCACAGGAATGTGATTCCAAACAGCAAACCCAGTCAAAGCAATGCTGTATCAGAAGCCATAGAAGGTTTGTAACTTTAAATTGTGAGCCATAACTGATTAGATTATATGAATGCTCAATTTCTTTGTTATGCCCTGTGTGACATATACATCAGATTAAGCTATTCTTTTCAAATTTATCGGGATACTCGCCTACAATGAGGAGCTTTCGTTGCAATACCAGTTTGCATGACTGTCATCAGATGCCACACCATGCCGGTCCCATGTAATGCTGCGTGTCGCAGGTTTCGCCATTTTCACTGTGTCGCCCATTGAATCAAACTGAAAGGTGCCTGGCCATTGAGTTTGCCAATATGCATCGGGAAAAACTTGGATTTTATTCAAAATTAATAGAAGTACATAGCAATTTGGCATAAACATGGATGCGCACATGCAATATAATGATAAAATGAATATATTTAAGACAAAACTAGCCATAGTTAAGGATTTGGCATTAAGAAACCTACAATTCCACACAAACAAATGCGTATAGCCATTGAGTTTGCCGATACGCCTAGAGGAAAACTTTTACCTTTATTCAAAATTAATAGAAATACCTAACAATTTGACATAAACATGGATGCACACATGCAATATAATGATCTGATGAAAATATCTAAGACAAAACTAGCCATAGTTAAGCATTTTGAGCTAGGAAACATACAATTCCACACAAAACAATCAGTCATTTACTATACTAGGTTAGACTGCCGTATGAAGGTGAAGTAGGTGATGACGACGGCTGCCCAAGGGGTGACCTCGAGGTGGCCCGGGAGTGCATGCGGGCGTAGATCTGGGGGAGCATGTCGGGAGTGATGGCGAGGGCCCTCCTGACTGGAACAGCGACGGCGTACTGCATTTACGACAGCCGTATCCCTCCAGCCATTGGGGAGACGCCCGCCGCGATCCTCATGAATCTCTCCTCCAAGTACCACCTCACGACCGGCCAAGGCAGGGAGCAGTTATCCTGGGCCACCATCTCTTGGTGATGGGATAGGGCTTCCAGGGCACCAGCCGGGAATCCCCGCTGATACTCGAGGCGCTTCAGGCCTAGCATATATTCCTCCCGGGTCACCTCCCCCTTTTTAATAGATTTCCCTTCATCTCCCCGCTCGACCAGATCGTAAGGGAATAGATATTTGGAAGGGATACCTTTCTTCCTTGTGTTTGTCTTGCCGTCCGCCGCCGGCACGATCAGCCGGACCGCCTCCTCTGCCATAGTCGTCGCCGGTGTGGTGTTGTCGGCCTCCTGTAGCACCCGGGCCGAGGGCACGGGATGCTCGGTGCATCTCGTAACGGCTCTCGCTCCGGTGTTGCGGGGATGGGGAGGGCAAGGACCAAATACTCGCCGGGCTTGCGTGTCGGATGTCGCGGCCTGCTTGCGACCTGGTGCGACCTCTAGCTGGCACAGCTCTTGGGGATGCTGGCGACAGCATCCTGATGCGGCTTGGGTAGTGTCGGTCTGCTGATATGTGCTGGCGCCACAGTGGCGTGCGTTGGCTGTGGCGGCCGCCAGAGCGGCGGTGGCTTCCGCAAGCACTTTGCTCTGCTGGGTGGTGTGTACCGCGAGTGCATCCAAGACGCTTCTTAATGTCGTCGATGGATGCCTGCTTCCTTATCATCCTATCGCTTGCTTTGCCCTCGCCGAGGGCTTCTTCGCGCGGGCTGATTGCCTGGGCAGCGGCGAGGGGGGCTGCGGGGAGGAGGGCCCGCCATCTTGCGATGTGAATGAGTCACTCGGGGCGATGCGTTATTCTCTTGGTGGCACGCTTCGCCAGTCGGCCCCTCGGATTTATGGCGCGGCGTGTTCGCTGCATGCTGCTGTGTGACGTGGGTGCCTTATTTAATTGCTTCCGATAGCTTTGTGACATGGGTGGAAGCGGGTGTGCTGGAATAAAACAATCCGCTTTGAAATCGGAGCTTGAATGTGGGTCAAGTGGTGTAAGCGGAGGGGGGGGGTGCATGCGCCGCTTAGTGAGGTGAGCGTCTCAGGCTTCCTCCGCCAGATCAAGCACAATTCGAAATTATGGGCCGATGGCATAAGATGTGCTGATTAGATTGATATTGATGTAACTGCAATGCTGGATAAAAGATAAACATCTTAATTTATTAGATATATATTTTTAGTTGGTATTCTATCTTTCAAACAAGAGCTGAGATGAGCTGAACCTAGCTTGCTGCCAATGGACCAAAATACACACAGATTTGCCTGGACCGGGAACTGGTGCTCCCACCAAGCGCATAGTCAGAGAAATGGCTCATGAAGGTCCCCATTGCATATCCTATTAACCCAACTTCAATACATACAATTATTCATTCATCAGTAATATTCTTCTACTGATAATAACAACTCCTTTCCACTCTAAATTAGATGAAAGGTATGTTTAATTGTTATCATTTATACAATTCTTGTTTTGTTCCAGAAGCTGATGGGAATCGTGAAATTAGAAAAGGCAAGAGCGATGAAAAGAGCTCAAATCCAATTCCCATTGCACCTTTACCGGGGCCAGTATCTCCAGCTGAAGTTCCCAGTCCGGTGATTCCGCCCTGGTGTGATCGGGGTCGTCGGCCAAACCCTAATCAACCGATAAAGCCGTCACAAAAGCAAAAACCAAAGTCAGAAGAAAAGAACGAGAATAAGATAACCATAACTGATCCAACCAAAGTTAGATTCAGAATAGTTCCAAAGTACAGGCACTGTAAATATATATGTTCGAAGATGAAGGAAAGAGAGCTAACTAACAAACGGGAAAATGGTCAGAAATCCGAAGAGCATAATAAGAAGCAAATTCCTGTTCCGTTGAAGCACATAGATAATCAAATTGATGGTGAAGAATCGAGTTGGTGTTCGTTGGACAATATTTCATCTCCTCACTTATTTGATGAAGTTGCTGATGTAGAAACTGCATTACTTCAGATGAATTCGACATCACCGAATGCTGATAAGCTACCTATGATGCACAGCAAGAATGTGAATGATGCTAGAAATTGCCTAAGCACTTCAGATTGGACAAGTATGTTTAGCCCAACATGTAATTTATCCACACTCTTTGGCCAAACCAATGAAGAGAATGGGTGCAATCTCTCGGAGAAAGATTTGCTTGACACTTCTAGTCAACAGAGCAATGATTCAGAATCTCCTATGTGGATACGGAATATCAATTCAATTAGACACAAAAGCTCAGGCTCTCGGCTGCCATTGCTTTGTGGTAAAGACACATGTGACAATAGCAACTGGCGGGAGGAATTCAACTTCCTTTGCTCACCAATGGCTCGCACCAGTATAGCAGTGCTATCACCTCAGCCACCTACACTTCCTGAAGACCCCTTGACTGGAATAGGATTGTGCCTCAATAACAGTCAGCTTTCCACTCCAGTACTACCAATAGCTATTGGAATCAGTGAAGACATAACTGGGGGAAATGACCATGGAGAAGAGCCAATAAATAGTTGTGTTGATGAGCAGCTTCCATGTTTCTCATCCTGGTCAGATCCGCCTGAAGAGAATCACCATGAAGGAGAGCCAATTAATAGCTATGGAACTATGCAGCTGCAGTGTTCACCATCATGGTCAGCTAATGCGAAGTTATCAACTCAACCGAATGCAGCGATCGATCATGCTGAAATTGAGATGGTGTTGCTGGAAAACCCACTGCCTGAGGCCGATGGTGAACAGAGCTCGGCGCTTGCTTGTGTGGGTCCTCTGGAGAATTGTACGCGAGCTGCTGATAGAGTGACAGTCAGCAATTCTATTCAAACAACAACTTTTCATATGTGTCAGAGTATGGGAATGGTGACAACCTCTGCATGCATGACTTGCACCACAGGCATGTGCATGAGTGGATGCGGTGGCTCCGAAAGTTCATCTCAATTCAAGCGCCAAGTGATTAACCTCTCAAAGTCTACTAACGCGGATATATGTGAGCCATCAGTCTGCGTTTCAACACCACTACTACCACCATTAAGTAATGACTGTAAGATGTCACCAGCCACTACCCAACTGGTCGATAACTGTCTTGAGAAAAATGTTTCACCATTTGTTAGTCCCTTCCTGGCCAATATGGCCACAATGCCGTCACCTTTGGCGTCAGACCATTCTGGATTTTATGGAGATGTATCCATATCAGATGGTAACTATTATCCTCTAACGCCTCAGAGAACACCAAAGAGAACTGTTACTTCCATTCGAACATCAGCATTACATCCAATAGCAAAGTTAGCCTTTTCAACAAAGCCAGCTCGACGATCATTGAACCTAACATCGTTTTCTCCTCAACAGTGCTTCGCAGGGCAGCAGTCTCCAGAATATCTTGGGCAGGTTTCACCAGTATGGAGGCATTGTACCCCGAAGCGGATGCAAGAAACCTCGCCACAAAGTACTGAATGTACGCCGACCAAAAGACGACGATTCCCATCGGTCACACTTGACCATGTACAAATGATGGTGCTTGGTTTTGAGACTAACGAGAATGGTAGAGTGTCAGCATTGGAAAATTTGTCACCTGCAGAAGAGCATAATCATAATAGCGCATACACAAAAGAGACAACTGATGCAGTTGAAGCATTACTAAATGTCCAGTTTGAATAGCTATTTTACAATGTGTGAAAATATACTAATATATTTAATAGATATGCCTAACGCAGAGTATAATTACCATAAGTAAACTTGTGTATACTAGCAGAACCAGAACTCTACTCTGACAAATGCTCCCCAACACATCTTCACGTGATTTCTTTGTGTATTTCGCCAAAAGGTGTAACCCTCTGGAACTTAAAGATTGTACTAACCACCTATAATGCTAGCGATCAATGAAAAGGCACCAGCATATCTGTGTAATCTTCTATCTTTAAACAGTAAGCCCGAATTCTCAAATCATCTAGTCAGATATTGTGCCTTCCTTTATCTAGACACCAATCATACCATCCTTATGCTTTATCTATGCCTACTTCCACTGTATGGAATAGGTTGCCAGCAGGGGTTTAAAAAAAGCACCACCTTTTGACAAATTTTAATCTGTCCGCAAGACTTAGCTGTTTATAATATTTTCTTCTGGTAAATTAAGTTAGTCCATTCTTCATATTTGTATACAAAGTTTAATTAACAGCACCGTAGAATGGTCCTGGCTAGTGAGGGAGATTTATTAAATTTACATTAGTAGTAGTAGTAGTATTGCTAGGTGCTACCTCCCTGTGTTTTGCGCCTGTCTGGACATGTTCTTGCCGGTGTGAAACCTCTATCTGCTCCCCGAGAGAGTGCCGCTGGTAACTTGCAAAAGCCAGCAGCACTTCAACACTTTTGCAGGCAGCTTTCATGAAATGTCAGTAATGAAAGCAGTCTTTGTCGCATCGCGACCGACAGCATGATGATGATGACCTCCCTGTGTGTGGACAAATCAATAAGCATGCTGGCTGGCTTCCTATGTTGGAGGTTGTGAAGTAAAATAAATGACTTGCTACTACCTCAACTGGCATGTGGTATTATTAGGATAGGGCAAGGACTGAGTCGCCAAGTACCAGCCTAGTGTGACAGTGGGATATTCGGCCATGGTGCTGGCAGCCGGATCACCCAGTGGGGCAGCAATATTAAGTCGCAATGAGTACACCATCGCAAGTCGGTACCTACCTTGGTGTGATCTCAGATGCTGCTAGGATGTAAAACACAAACAAACCTCCTTATGTCAGGCCTGCTTATACCCCTGTCACACTACGACGTAACGAGCCGACGTAGGTGACGTTTCGTCATTATGTTGAGGTATGGCGGGTTACGTCATGCTTACGTTAGGCAGACGTCGAGATACGTCGAGTTACGTTAGCGCGCCTCAAGGTTTTGGACATGTCCAAAACTTTCAACGTACGACAATGTTGGACAATGTGAGGATTTTACGTTTGCCGTACGTTATGTATGCATTAGGCATACGTCGATGTGCGTTAGACATACGTTAGTCAAACGCTGCTCACTACGTTGCACTATGTTGACCTACTTCAAAGGCAGTGGGAATGTACAGTCCGCGTAATAACAAAGTATCGATAACGTATGCCTAATGTACGTCCAACATACGTTCAGCATTTCTCCACCGTGTCATGACGTATGTAACATATGTCACGTAGTTCTGGCGATCGAATAACGTATATAACGTACCGTGAGCGTAATTCCTTTGTCCTCTCTCGTTGAACCACGTTATCATTACGCGTTACCGATGTTACTCTCACGTCAACTACATGGTATTGACGTCCAACTTCGGCCCGTATTTGCATATTACGCTGAGAAGTTTGACGTGTTAAATTTATTTTCACGTCCCTACGCTGGCAAGTTACATCATAGTGTGACAGGGCCATTAGAGATGGTGGTGGTGGTGGTGGTGGGGAGGGGCGGGGGTCTGTGTATGTATATTCTGTGTATGGAAGGGAAGGTGAATGGCAGCAGAGGGAGAGGGAGACCAAGAACATCATGGTTTACAAATATTTCACAGTGGACAGGCTTGAATTATTCACAGTCTATCAGAACAGCACACCATCGGGACAAGTGGAAAACCATTGCATCCAACCCTCGACTAGAGGATGGAACTATTGATTGATTGATACATACTGTATATATAAATTATAATATATATATATATTTCTCTCTGGTGTCCCAGCTCTATGTATTGCCAAATCACCCACAGTGTCTATCCCTGCCTACCAGTGCTCACCTATGTTTTAGGCAATCACCCTCTATTCATATTGACTAGCTATGTTACGGTCACATGACTCACACTTTCGAATGGCTCTGGTTGGTAAAACAAATAAGATGGATTGCTTTTATATAGAAATTAGTAGAGCAATACTTCAGTTAACTTAATATTTTCTACCATTAAAACTGTCAAAACTGTCGAATGTGTTGATTTGTGGTAATATATATACCACATAAAGTGGTAAATAACAATCAAACAGCGTATTCACAGTAACGTGCGTGTGTGTGTGGAGCTGGGGGCGGGGGTCCTCCCTTCACAGCTGTAAACAATATTACAAAATTAAAACAAAGTTAAAATCCCCCAATATACTCCATTGAGGCGAGAAATCAACTCCGAATATAATGTATGAATGATGACATGGGTGGGTGTTCCTGATCACATGACCAAGTATGGCTCTCCACAGACTGAGGAACCCCTTTTGGTTGCACTTGATCACTAGCCATTGTTGACACTGAAGTCAGCACCCTCCCTCCATATATTCAGTTACACAACCTGAAAAGGTGTGCTTGGAATGCCTTTGTCAGAGTACAGTTCCGGTTTCAGTGGCCTATATCGGATCCCTCTAAGTAAACCCTTTGTTAAATAAACTTGGTAGTGAATTTCAAATAGCCTATATCTATATTTTATAATCTGATTTTATTAGTGGGATATCAACACTGTAGCCAGATAAGAAAAAATATCTGTTGTGTCGAATGATGGAACTGGATAACCTTAGTGAATGTCAGCTCGCTGTATTTCGTAAGTCAGTGTCAAATGAGAATCTAATGATAAATACACATGCGAGTGAATTATATATGCTGGTGAAATATATATATATATATATTTTTGTAAGATCTTTCTATATTATAGACCAGTGGTGTAAAAAAGAAGATACTTGAGTTTTGGGTGGTTTGTAACCTTGATGGTTACAGGCTGCAGGACTGCAGCAATAAAAAACGGCCCTGATAGATCGGTCCGTTTTTTTGATGAAGTGGATGGTTCTTAACAATGATAACAAGTCGTTGGAGTGGCAATGGTTCACACTGGTCCGATTGTAGATGCACACTCGTGTCCAGTCGCCGGTGGGTTAGGAGGAAGGGAGGGGAAAGGTGGGATCTGCAGCAAGAAGGAAAGCGAAACAGTGAAAAAGGAAAAGGCTCCCAGGCAAGCAAACAACTCCCTTGATCAGGGGGAGGAGTAAGCCCGGAAGGAAAAGAAAGAAAGGGTAGTATAGAGAAATAAAGAGAGTTGATTCAAAAGGCTGTGCCTGCTTGCCCTGTGATGACCAGTCGGCGAGCCGGAGACAGAGACGGAGTAAGAGGTAGAACTAGAAGGTAAAATGCTGGCCGGCTCCCTCTGCAGGAACTCTTTTTAGACATCTATCAAGGAGGAGACTTGCGCAGCAGAGACGCAACAGAAGAGGTGGGGTCCAGGCAGCAAGTGGGAAACTATAAGTTGGAAGCTTTAGGATAACTACAACATACATGATACCAATCATATCACTTTGATCAGAGAGCGTGTATATAAACAGATGAGAGAGACAACTCCCGCGAAAATCGGTAACACAGGCTACAGTGGCGTTCCTGGCGGTTAGTGTTGAACAAGCTTTGAGTTTGCCATACGTGTAGTGCAAAACATTTGTTTTTATTCAAAATTAATAGAAATGCAGAAGCCTAACCGTATCGATTTAATACAATCCTTTTGGTAAACATGTTTTCTATATGTGTACTAAGCGGCTTGTTTCTATTTGGTGTAGTTTTAGAGATATTTCACTTTTTCTGGAGGAAGATTGCACACGACCATTGACAATGCCTTGAGTTTGCCGTATGCGTAGTGAAAAACGTCAGTTTTATTCCAAATTAATAGAAATCCAGAACCCTAACCATATCAATTTAATATAATCTTGTTGGTAAACATGTTTTCTATGTGTATTCCAATCAGTTTGTTTCTAGGTGGTGTAGTTTTAGAGATATTCACTTTTTCTGTAGGAAGATTGCACACGACCATTGACAATGCCTTGAGTTTGCCGTACGCGTAGTGAAAAACGTCAGTTTTATTCCAAATTAATAGAAATCCAGAACCCTAACCATATCAATTTAATATAATCTTGTTGGTAAACATGTTTTCTATATGTATTCCAATCAGTTTGTTTCTAGGTGGTGTAGTTTTAGAGATATTTCACTTTTTCTGTAGGAAGATTGCACACGACCATTGACAATGCCTTGAGTTTGCCGTACACGTAGTGAAAAATGTCAGTTTTATTCCAAATTAATAGAAATCCAGAACCCTAACCATATCAATTTAATATAATCTTGTTGGTAAACATGTTTTCTATGTGTATTCCCATCAGTTTGTTTCTAGGTGGTGTAGTTTTAGAGATATTTCACTTTTTCTGGATGAAGATTGCTCACTGCCATTGAAAATGCCTTGAGGTTTGCCCATATGCTTAAGCTGTTCAACAACCACCACTTGGAGCGCCACAGTCGGCAGATGTTACATGCTCTAGTATGGGAGTTGTCCCTCTCATCTGTTTATATACACGCTCTCTGCTTTGATGCTGCTTTCGTATGCAAATGCCAATGGGGCATTTAGTATATAATATATATTCAGATAACTATAAAATGTTCTACCGGTAAGATTATATTAGCTATTGTACTGGATATCTGGTGTTTCCATATATCATGGTGCTCATTAATAATGTTATTTCCTGTAACTTTGGGATATTCAATCATAATCATCGTTAGAGGACATAACTATTTCCAGTGGTGTAAAGATATAGTATGTGAATTTGTTTGATTATATAAACTGGTTTTGTAGTGAGCAGTTTGAGCAGTTAAGGCGAAATCAACATGTACAGCCAACGTGTGTTATCAGTAGATAGTGGGAACATGGGTGTCATTTCTGAATGTTTACGTTAGATGGCGCCACTGAATGATCGGTACAAAGTTGTATTCACGCGCGACCTAATTTCTCATCAGAACGAGGCTGAGTAAGCGTCGGTATTGGAAATTGCCATAAGACACTACTGTGTGCCGATGTGTATGAACTACTACATAAATTAAAGGAGTAAAATTTGAAGATATTCACTTTTCAAACTATCATATTCATTTTTGCATACCTTTTTTCTATTTATTGGTCACTTTTCATGAAGATTGAGTGATGATCAGATGCATTTCAGTAGGCAATGTCAACAAAGTCACTCACCTTGGCTGCCAATCTTTCCTTAAATTCAAAATTGCATAACTTTCTTAATATAGATATATTAAAAAAATATATTTTAACCCTTTTAAAGCTTTTATTAATTTGTAATTACTAAGACTAGTTGTTTAACCGTGTTGCACAGATAGCTACACTGACAGTGCTGCATTACATGATACCACAATAACTATGCAGACTTGAAGTTGACAGTCACATTGTAGTTAAAGAATGGGAGAAATCACCATGCAAGAGTCACCCAATCTTCCTGAAAATTGGCCAATAGATAGAAAACAGGTATGCAAAGATGAATATGTTAATTTCAAAAATTAAATCCCTCAAATCTGAGTGATTTCGAGAGGTTTTGGTAGACAAAAAAGTATTCACATCACTTTACATACAGCGGCGCCTCGCCGACGCCTAAATGCCCTCGGTCTGGTTTCAACATGGCCGCGGCGTGAATAGGGTGAATTGTATCGCCATGGCAGATAGGTAGGTCTACACAGCAATACCTGTGATGTTACGGGCACATTGCAGCATTCTGACATAAACCCTGATTCAAGTGTGAAGATAAAATTGTGGCTTTGCACAGCGTTTGCTTAGTATACGGTGTGACGTCGGGTAACACAGGCATAAATGACAACTGATTTGATATGAATCAACTATAAACACGTGTTATTCAACCGTGCAGTATTATCTATATATATTTTTTGTTTGTTTGTGGTAGATTAGTTGATTAAGCAGGGGAAATTTCAATCGTGGACGATTGGTCTTCCTCATTCCACTGCTCCTTGCCCTATCCTAATAATGCCAAGCGCCAGGCTAGGAAGCCATAAATATACATTTTTAAGTCATTGGTTTGACTCGAACAAGGTTTGAACCCATGATCCCACAATCTACCAGAATGAGAGCCAGACGCTCAACTCATTCGGCCATCCCGTCTGGTTATTGGCATAGAGTTGATGAAGTGAGAGAGAATGCACAAAAACCAACAGTGGCACCCTGGATGCTGTTCTCAATTCAACATTGAAAGTTGTTTAATCGACGTGGTTTAACTCCAAAAGTGGCAGCCGATCATAGATAAATATTTAAACAATATATAACCTATTAGATTTCGAATTCATGTAGGTATGTCAATAACCCAGCTCTCAACACTGTGTCTATATAATAGGAATAGGCCCCTAAGAATGTTAAGCAGCACTGTAGGAGTAACTACTCTGGTCTCTTTCCACGGGCTATGGGATAACTACAACATACATGATATCAATCATACCATTTTGATGCTGCTTTCGTATGCATATGCCACTCGAGCATCTAGTATATAATATATATTCAGATAATTAACAGGCGTAACCTCGTATACTCTTATATTAGTGTCACAGTCCAAAAAGTGGACCCCCTCTAACATCCACCCCCTACTCGGTGCTTTCCGCCTAGTCCACTGTGCTATTCCGTTAGTCCGACCCCTGGATCCGCCCCTGAACACGGTCTGACGTTGAGAATAATAGAACCTGAAAGTTCATGATGTACAGGTGAACAAGGATGTATAGTTGGTCCATATTAAGAGTGCATTTTCCAATATAAAAAAAAGGGAATAGTTTCAAAAGTAACATATCCATTTAGACTTGGTTATCAAATTTTAAATTTCCATGACTGTATGCTTAGAATTTCCATCAACATCCATATTTATGTATATTGGTATTCTCTGGAATGTAGGCTATTGTATTATTATTCTAAGTAATACACAACTTCCGCGATGCATGCGCAGAGCGTAATCCAGACTGGACTTGTGGGCTACAGAGTCTGTGGAGAGGCAATTGAGGCTCTGTTAACACTGGCTTCATATTGAGCAACTGACAAAGTCTTTTCGGCACAAATGTGAATTTATAGAGAAAACATACTTACCATTTTTTAATCATTTTTGATAATTATACTTATAGCTTATCCTATTGATTGATTGATTGAAAAGCTTGATTGTCAGTGTAAAACAACACAGTGACACACTGTTGACCCACAACACGAGTGTCATTGCCTATCACCAAGTGTCGTACTAGTCGCGGAAATCGTGTATTATCGCACAAATACTGTCAACTCGGAGACTGGGGTGATCAGGACGGGGTCGTAAAACGCTATAAAACATCATATATTTTAATTACATATATATATATTTGTAATCTCAGGTGGTACGCAGCTGCGTACTTGCGTATATGGAAGCTAGGTCCCTAATATATAGGACTATTTTATATATATAAGAACAATGGGGACCTTTCCGTTTCCATGACTCTCTCGTCAGATGGCGCACCATGCCGGTCTCTGTATGTTTTGGTGTGTGGCTAGTGTGTGTGGTGGGGTGGGTGGGGTTGGGGTGTAGGTGTGTGTGGTGGGGGCATATGTTTGTGTGGTGGAGGTGTAGGGGTATGGTGATGATCTTGGTGTGTGTGTGGTGGGGGGTGGATTTAGGGGGATGTGGTGAGTTGGTATGGTATGGTGGGTGTGGTTGGGGTGTAGGTGAGTATGGTGGGTGGGTGGTGGGTGTATGTTTGTGTGGTGGTATGCAGGTATTGCAGGGAGTTTGACGCCCCTGCCCTGCATAGTTGTAAACCACTGCCTTGTGGTACAGGTTCTTGACAGAACCGAAGGCTAAGGGAGCAAACCCTAAACAGAAAACCATGTCACTGTGGCAGCATTAAGGGCAGTTGATGTATGGAACTCCTAACATCTCCCGACCAGCCACTGCAGGGACAAATAGTTTTGCGCCTGTCTTGACATGTTCTTGCCGGTGTGAAACCTCTATTTGCTCCCCGAGAGAGTGCCACTGGTAACTTGCAAAAGCCAGCAGCACTTCAACACTTTTGCAGTCACTTTTCATGAAATGCTCATGGACATCACTCTCACTCTCACAGCAGAGAGCTAAATGGAGAGCGGCAGTCAAGTAATGAAAGCAGTCTTTGTCGCATCGCGACCGACAGCATGATGATGATGATGGGTGTGTTGTGGAGGTGTAGGTGTGTGGTGAGGATTTTGGTGTGTGTGGTGGGGTGTATGGGATGTAGGGGTGTGTGGTAGCGGTGTGTGGTGAGTGGGGGTGTAGTGGGGTGTATGGGTGTGGTGGGGGCTTAGGGATGGGGTTGGGGTGTAGGTGGGTGTGGTGGGGGTTGACGGTGTGTGAGGTGGGGGTGTAGGTGGTTTGGGTGGAGGTGTAGGGGTGTCTTGCAGAGCAGCACCTCACAATCTTTAGCATCCCTTAACCCCCACCACACACCTACACCCCCACCACAGCCCTAAACCCCCACCACACACACATATACCCCCAGTACCCCTTACACCCCCGCCACACACCTAAACCCCTACCACACACTTACACCCCTACCAGACACCTACACCCCCACCACACACCTACACCCTCACCACACACCTACACCCCCAGCACACACACCCAAGACACACCTACACCCCCACCACAGACACCTACACCTCCACCACACACCTACCTACACCCCCCACCCCCACCTACACCACCAGCACACACACACACACACCTACACCCTTCTATCCAGCCATCATGGCCGACTTGAACCGGGAACGGGTGCTGCCACCAAGTGTATAGCGAGAGAAATGGCTCATGAAAGGTCCCCATTTAAAGACGCGAGCACGCGAGCGCGCGAAACATGCCCGAACACCGTGACCCGCCGGATACCCTTCATCACTCTCCAAGCACATAACAGACAGATGCACGCATCTGTTTGGAGAGCTATACCAGCGGGCGGACTGCACAACTGGCCGACGAAACGTGGCAGACACTTGTAGAACCGAGGACTCGTAATCATGTTGTTAGCAAGGTTAGTAACTTTAATTCTATTGATCGAACACATCGTTTGTATAGTATTAGTGTGCGGGATGTAGGGAGTTTGACTTGCATGCTGTGGTTAAAGTGGAGTACAGGGTGTATACACTATTGTTGACGTTCCTTTATTTAAAGCGTGACTAGCTTTATGTCACCGTCAGTGCAGCCAGCGCCCCCAGCGTACATTAGGACTAGTGCCGGTGTGGCGGTCTCCGATGCCACAAGGCTGATGTGCCAAATGTCGTTTCTGCGCATGCGCGGATTCGAGTGACACATCGGCGTGAAACAAGCGACTCGGGCCACCCGAGTGGTCATAATTTCAAATCGAACACTGCGAGTAGAGTCGACAAATACACGTGCCGTGTGCAAAACGATCCGACCCAAGTAACCCGTGGCCGTCTCGGGTGCCACAAGGCTGCCGTGCCAAATGTCGCTTAGATTAATGAAATGGAAATATAGATAAACTAGGCCATCATAAAATACTTTAAATCCTATTTTGCTGTAGTTTTATCGATTATTAAAAAAATAATAATAAAGTGTCCACCCGAGCGCGGAGAATCCTATTCGATTATTCGACCCGAGTCTGTACGATGTGCGCATGCGCCAAACAGTGGCTCGGGTGACCAGAGTCGATTAATCGATTACGCCCAGTACTCAGTTTGGACGCATGCGCAGACGACGCTGTTGGATTCTGACGCATGCGCAGAAGCGACATTTGGCATATCAGCCTTGTGGCATCGGAGACCGCCACACCGGGCAAGCAAGTGGCCATGTGGATGTTACCTGCTAAGGCTGCTATGTCATGTGCCGAGGCAGTGTTGGGAAACTATTAATAAAACCAATTAAATTCTATATACTATCTTTTGTCTTTGTTTGTGAAGTAAGTGGATCTTCCTCATTAAGTACTAAACAATAATTGCAATAATTATATACATATATTTATATATAGGCCTATATATAATTATGGGTGTGTGTAACCAATCTCCTCGGTTGGAGGTCAGAATACATGCGTGCAGATAATTGATCTAGATCTACCATATGCTACTTCACAGCTTAAGGGGCTGTCACATTAGGGTTTTTTGCGGGAGCGTATGGCGGCGTAAGCGCGTTACGTCATATACGTCGGCATACGCCGTATATGCTACGCATACGCTACTCATACGCCGCCAGATGCCGGCGTATGTGAAGCGTATGAGGCATAGGCCGCCATACGCTTTCATAAATCCGTCCGTCCAAATTTTTTTGTGCATGCTCAAAAAAACTCGACCTATGAGGGCGTATGGCCCTTACTGTCAAAAAATGTCACAGCACGCTCCCATACGCTCCTCGTAGGTTCCACATACGCTCAAAACCACCCGAACGGTCACCAAATGTCATCATAGGCCGGCACGCGCAGGACCTACGTAGGTTTTCAATACGCTCCCGCCATACGCCGTAATGTGACAGGGCCTTTATTCATTTAAAGGATTCGGGAAAGAAACTTAAAGTTGTATAGTCAGATGGTTTTTAATTTCTGCCATATTAAAGTAAATATATTAGATTCGTCTTTGTACTCTACTTCATTTGAGTTTAAAGTAACTTATTTAAAAGAATTACCACGGGATGTATTTAATGTGAAAATATGTCAATTTAATTTTGGCGTGCGCATTGAAATGCTTGAACCCCCATATATAGGCTTCAACAGTGACAGATATTATTTAAATGATTTAGTATTTCATTATATGCAGCAATGACTGCTCCAGGATCCAAGTTGAATATACACGATATGATCTAGGTAAGTGTTTTGGTCATCGGACTGTGCACAACAATAAAGCTTTAAAGGGACCAGATATAGGTCGCTGAGACACGACCCGTACTCCGACAAATGCTCTCCAAACATATGTTTGCCAGTTTTCAGTTTACGCAACTACATATGTGGGGGGAGAGTGCTGACATTGGTTGCTTCTGTTGTGTTTTATTTAGTCCAGCAGCACTGACACTTTTAGACAACCATATAGAGAACAAAATGTCAGAAATTGCAATCTAAAATGATAAATATAAAGTTCAAATGTTTATTTATCATAACCAGCTACTTTTTGTGTGAATAATTGATTAAATCATGTAGATTAATAGACTTTAAAAGTTTAATTGAGAGCTTTCTGTGGCTACCATCTTGGTGGTTGCCATGGCTTCCCCGGTGTCATGCCTCTAGGTCATGTGATCACACCTCTAGGTCATGTGATGAGGGAATCCCACCTATGATGTCATTCATACATCACAGACCTCAACTCTCCTCCCACATGTTCAGTGGCATGAACTGAACAAACTAAGCAAAGGTATGTTTGGAGAGCTTTTGATGCTGGATTCGTTTGTATCTGGGTGAGGTATAACCGGTGACTTTAAGAGAAACCCGTGGAACAAATGCCTGAGATATTACGGATAAAACTGGCATTATATGTTTAATATAAACACATTTAGCATGTATGCCCTAATTACTTTTGTTGTGATCTTTGAGTGTGTTTTTTTGTTGTGTGTGTGGGTTAAACTATTTTCTTCTTTTTAAGGAAACAACAATTAATCGAGTAAGTTGGCCAACTATTACAGTGCAAACATTGAAACAAAATCTTGATGTTATAGACTTTAATTACTCAAAGGTGAAATAGCAAATACATTGACCCTTAGATGGATGCATGTCACATATGTTAATTAACCTCTAGCTATATGAACCATATTGTTGCCAGATTCAACTCTTTCCCACCACACAGGCCTATCTCACAGACGTAGAGAATAAAATTAAATGTCTTCATTTTTTTCATTCATCCATTAGTGACTCCATAGGGTTTAGGCATCTCTAATGTGATATTGTATTAATAAGCGGTATTGAATTTTTGTTGTTGTTGAACGTGTAGGTACTGGAGTCCCGGTGCGATGACCATTTGTGTGATTTTGATCATGAGGTGTTCTTTTTTCGTAAATTAGTTATTTAATGACTGATGTTCCCCCCTACCCCGTTAATTAACTATTTAATGTCTCGTCACTCCTATGCATGTGTAAATCAGTAGGGACTGACAAAAGTAACAATTTGACCAATGGCAATGTAAATTTCGCAGTGCCACCTTGTGGTCAGTTTGATCAGCCCGGCTGCTGGTTGGTGTTTCACATACAATTATATTATACATGATATAGGTAAGTATGAATACACATCAATATGAAATTGCTATGAAGAAATACACATCATCATCAGCATCACAATCATCACATTCATATATATACATTTATACATATAATATATCAACTGTGTAATCAAGAGAACAACCAGCGCACCAGGCTGAGTGAGCCATCTTAATGTTATAGGGTCTTTGATTACTGTTGTACTTAATTAGTGACCTGGACAGTGAACGAGTGATCGGTTATTCAGAGAATTCAATGTCGACAAGATTGTAATTTAGGTCACTATTCCAGTTACAGCGTAATCTATTGATCACTGTCAGTGTTTAGCCCAGAATAAGGCTCCCTGTCCTAACCTACTGTCAAAGACCCTATAAGTATAACAGTTAGGGTCTTTGCTACTGTCGCCAAAGATAGAGCGGGACATCAGCAGCGGAAAGTCCACAGGTTGCGCGTGTGGCTGTGGTTGTGTCGCAAGCAGCCAATCACAGCGGCGTGTGTAACTAGAATGGGGTCACGGATGGAGTGTGTGGCTTGATGGCGGAGTGTGTAGGGGGCGGGGGGGGGGGGCGTTAAGCCTGGCTCCTACGTGCAGAAAGACGTGTGGCGGCAAATTCCATCTAAGCTTAGTTGTGTGTCACAGTCAGTGCCCCAATAGACCTATTTCATATGACGTCAGCATGCCTCTTTAGGTCAGTTCGTGCTGCTTGGCTGCAGGACGACACAGTCATACTGGAAACTCAATGGCTATGAGCAATCTTCATACAGAAAAAGTGAAATATCACTAAAAGGACACCACCTAGACATAAACCACTTGGAACACACATAGAAAACATATTCAACAAATAGATTATATTAAATTTATGATGTTAGGGTTCTGCATTTCTATTAATTTTGAATAAAATAAATGTTTTGCACTGTGCATACCAGCAAACTCAATGCATTGTCAATGGCCGTGAGCAAACTTCTTACAGACAAAGTGAAATATCTCTAAAACGACACCACCTAGACACAAACCACTTGGAACACATATAGAAAACATATTCAACGAATAAATTATATTAAATTCATAAGGTTAGGGTTCTGAATTTCTATTAATTTGGAATAAGACTTACATTTTGCACTGCACGTACTGGCAAACTCAATGCATTGTCAATGGCTGTGAGCAATCTTCATACAGAAAAAGTTAAATATCTCTAAAACCACACCACCTAGATAAAAACCGCTTGGAACACATATAGAAAACATGCTTAACAAAAAGATTATATTAAATTGATGAGGTTAGGGTTCTGGATTTCTATTAATTTTGAATAAAACTGACGTTTTGCACTGCGCGTACAGGCAAACTCAATGGGTTGTTTACTGGTTGATATCGCCACAATGGCCACGCATCCGGTTGATGATGTCATGGCGATACCTTATATAGTACCAACTTTGTACTATAAATATAAGGCAGCACATGCACATTTTAAGTGTACTCATATTCATAACCATACATACTGACACGCGCACAGGCACAACCCTACACTCTTTCTTTCTTTAGTTTTCTCTCGTCCTCTCTCTCTCCCTCACTCCCTCGCTCCCTCTCTCCCTATCAGAGAGCGCGAGAGAGTTTCAGCAGTAACATATTCTATTTAACTATGCAGCAACACATGCTTAATAAGTGGCCCCAGTATCTAAGTTGGATATGTAGGATTTAATCTAAGTATGTGTTTTGATTCGGAAAAGTTTATGTTTTTATCGGACTATTGTGTTAGTATTTTGACATCCTTAACTAAATTATTTTAGCATGTTTTCAATTCAAATATATCCAAAGTTAGCCAACATGAAAGGCTTCTACAGTGGACTGAAGGAAGTGTGGGGACCCGTGAAGAAGGGACCTGTTCACCTGAAATCAACAGATGGAATGGAGACCTTTTCTGACAGCAAGAGAGTTGTGGCAAGATGGAGTGAACACTTCCAGAAGCTACTCAACGTCCCTGGTGACATAGATCACAAAGCTCCGGACAACATCCAGCAGCGCATTACCAAAACATGCCTCGATGAGATTCCAACCATGGATGAGATGGCTAGAGCAATCGCCAGCCTGAAAGATGGCAAAGCACCTGGGGGTGATGGAACTCCTGCTGAAGTATGGAAGTATGGAAGCATGGAGGAGACAATCTGTTCAACAGACTGCACCAACTAATCACCAATGCCTGGAAGGAGGGTTCTGTACCCAAAGCATGGAAGCATGCCAGCATTGTAACCATCTACAAGAAAGGTGATCGAACAGACTGGGAACTATAGAGGAATCTCTCTTCTTTCCATAGCAGGCAAGATCTTCGCCAGTATCCTCCTCAACAGACTATCTATTCACATAACACCTGATGTAGTTCCGGAGTCACAGTGTGGCTTCAGAGGTAACCGGCGCACTGTGGATATGATATTTTGTCTCCGACAGCTACAAGAAAAGTGCGTTGAGCAGGACCATCCACTGTCCATGGTATTTGGCGATTTCACTAAGGCGTTTGATACAGTCGGGAGGACCGGGCTATGGCGGCTACTGAGGAAGTATGGATGCCCAGAGAAGTTCACAACTATGATCGAGGCTCTACATACAGGAATGATGGCGAACGTTAGTGTTGGAGGGGAAGTCTCGGAATCATTCGGGGTTACCAATGGGGTCAAGCAAGGTTGTGTACTGGTCCCCGCGCTCTTCTCCATCTTCCTATCAGCAATGCTCGACGAGGCTTTCCGAGACATGGGGGATGGCATCTATATACAGTCCAGACAGAACGCTGACATATTCAATGTCGCATACTTCAGAGCGAAGACCAAGACTACTCGGATACTGGTAAGAGAGCTGCTATTCGCAGATGACAGTGCACTGGTTGCCCACTCTGCTGAAGAGATCAAGAAAATAGTGGATGCTTTCTCCGATGCGTCAAAGAAGTTTGGCCTGAAGATTAACATCAAGAAGACGGAGGTGCTGTACCAACCCAACTCTACAAGAACCCGAGAGGAGGAGATCATGGTTGACGGAAACAAGCTGAACTCTGTTCCGGAATTCACCTACCTCGGAAGCACTATATCAAGTGATGGACGCATTGATGCTGAAATACAGAGGAGGATGGCCAAGGCTAGCGCGTCTTTCGGCCGACTACGCCAGAGACTCTGGAACAACCACCATGTGTCCATTCGGGTCAAAGGCAAGATCTACCGTGCAATCGTACTATCCACCCTACTATACGGAGCCGAGGTCTGGACAGTGTACAGATGACAGGTGAAAAAGCTGCATGCCTTCATGATGCAACATCTGCATTCAATCATGAGGCTAACCTGGAAGGACAAAGTGACAAATAAGGAAATACTCGATCGGACGGGGCTGCCCTCTATGGAATATCTTCTGATCAAAAAGAAATCTCCGGTGGACTGGACACCTCATGAGGATGTCATCAGACAGGCTATGAAAGCAGATCCTCTATTCTCAACTGTCTTCTGGTTACAGAAAGAGAGGGCGCCCTCGTCTCCGGTTCAAGGATACCATCAAGAGAAACCTGAAGCTGAGAGACATTAAGACCGACTCATGGACGCAACTCTCACAGCAGAGAGCTAAATGGAGAGCGGCAGTCAAGTAATGAAAGCAGTCTTTGTCGCATCACGACCGACAGCATGATGATGATACTGTATATAGCAGTATCTAAATATACCCCGTTTCAGACCTCACATAAGCTCCATAGTTAAGTTGAGTTATATTTAGGCACAAACATGGAGACGGGGTGGCCGAATGAGTAGAGTGTCCGTCTCCTGTTTTGGGAGATCGGGAGATCCGAACCCATGAGTTTTTTGTTTGATTCCTGGTCGAGTCAAACCAATGACTTAACAATTGATACTTGTAGCTTCCTAGTCTGGCGCTCGGCATTATTAGGATAGGGCAAGGACTGATTGGCTCAATGTCAGGATAATGTGACTGATTGGGATATCAGGTCATGGTGCTGGTGGTCTGGTGTCCAAATTTGGCAGCATGAGTGCACACTGTCACAAGTTGCCATGAGTGCGCACTGTCACAAGTCTGTACCCGTCCCGATATGACCTTAGATGTTGCTAGAACATAAAACAACAAACAAACAAATGTAGTATGGTCACTGGATGTCTTCTCCAAGTAGTGATCATACATACATACATACATACATACATACTTACATACATACATACATACATACATACATACATACATACATACATACATACATACATACATACATACATGCTGACCATGGGAACTTGAGTAGATAGGCTATATATTTATTTTTTGGATACACAACTTTACACCAATTTATTCGATTGTTTGGTAACATTTAAGGCTATTTCAGGACAGGTACTGACTTGTGGCAGTACACACTCATGGTGAATTTATAGTGCTGTCGCACTAGTAGACAATGCCAAGATGCCTCAGAGAATGGGAGTATTTTCAATACAACAAGATTTAGATATTGAACCACGAACTATAAAGAAGTTTAGAAAAGTCTTAAGTATTTATCCGCACTTGAAGTCAACCTTCTCAATGGGCCTATATCTATTCACGTTTGCTTTATTTCAGTCTAACTATACCAGGTAGGGGCCTACGTTTATCATAGTAATTTCATAATTCAGAATGTGTGTGTGTGCTATTTCACTCTATTGATTTAATACGTGGCCTACAACCACAGTATCTATGTTATCGTCATATCAGCCAACTCGCTAGTATAGTAGTAATGGAAGCGACCAAGCTGCACAGTGTATAGTGGTAAATATGGTACTGTTCTCATATCAGTACCTAGTTAGTGTGTGTGTGTGTGTGTGTGTGTGTGTGTGTGTGTGTGTGTGTGTGTGTGTGTGGTGTGTGTGTGTGTGTGTGTGTGTGTGTGTGTGTGTGAGTGTGTGTGTGTGTGTGTGTGTGTGTGTGTGTGTGTGTGTGTGGTGTGTGTGTGTGTGAGTGTGTGTGTGCGAGTGGGAGTGTGTGTGTGTGCGAGTGTCTATGTATGAGTGTGTGTGTGAGTGTGTCTGCGAGTGTGTGTGAGTGTGTGTGTGTGTGAGTGTGTGTGAGTGAGTGTGTGTGTGTGTGTGAGTGAGTGAGTGAGTGAGTGAGTGTACAAGCTATGTTCAATGAACACGTGCTTTACACCCAGACAATTAAAGCCTGGTACACACCTCCCGTATACGATTCACGCGCTAAAACTAACTGTCCGACGGGACCCGTCACGACCCGTCCCGTTTCCCGACTAAATTTGAGTCTTTAGGTGTGTGACCCCCCTCCCATTGCAACCCGACCCGTCTCGTTTCCCGACTAAAACTGCCCAATTCATTTTCCGAATCTTATCAAACCCGGTACACACCTCCTGTTTCGCGACAAAGTTTGAGTTTTAGTCGGTTCAGTCTTTAGGTGTGTGACCCCCTCTCACACCAGAGCCTTCCGATTCGCGACTTAAAACTCAGTTTTAGGTTTTATACGGGAGGTGTGTACTAGCCTTAAAGCGTTCACAACAAGGAAGTTCTTTTCCTTGACACCATTAGTTTTGTCACTTAGAATTGCTGGGTGATATAAAACAGCCACGTGACATGTACTCAAGTGGTCAAGCACTTTTCAGGTATTGTATTACTGTACAGTAGTAGCGGTCTTGAAAGGACAACTCTGCAAACAGACCAATGTTGTCCTGACTTTAGCAGGTGTCCTGTCATCAGTAGGGCAGTCAAATGAGACAAATTGAATGAGACAAATGGAAAAATTGTCTGCACATGACATGAGTTCTCTGATCACAGGTGGCAATGAAGAGAGGTACCATTCTGCTCCGGGGTAGTTCTATAATAGACGGTGAATTAATTACCAGATCAATTTGTGGGATATCAGTAGTGGTTTTCTAATTAGTTTTTGTGTAAAATCATGTAAATATCTCTGAGTTTCTGGCTACAAGAAATATGACATTTCTCTAGTTTTGGTATGTAGGTTGATTGATTTTATTATATTCAGAGTTTGGTCGCTGTTTCGACGTGTAATGTAACCACGGTATACATAGTTGGGTCATTTGCTGCGTTCATTTTTCAGCTCAGAGTGGAAACTATTTGGAATTCAGTCTGAAATAACTATATGCGAGTCATGAAAATAGCTTAGCTGTACAGTGAATTAGATCGCTGAGAGATATTTCTCACATCACAACTATATATTTAAAGGAATGCTTCATTATGTTCTTATGTTCTCCATTATATAATATATAATCTCTTTAAAAGCATACATACATACATACATACATACATACATACATACATACATACATACATACATACATACATACATACATACATACATACATACATACATATACTGTTAAACATACTTATATATACATATGAGCCTGTGTCAAAAGGTGATAACTCTTTTTGGGGGTCTATTGTAATGATTGACACAAAACAGCACAGAAACGGTTACACTGAAAACACAAGGACACTTGCTTCAAATCAATATGTATTCTATTGGGATTGGCCCACCATCCAGAATTGTGGTTGATCCGGCGGGGGAAGCCCGGGACGCCCCCCCCCCCCCCTCCTCCTCCTACCTTCCCCCTCCTCCCTTGACCTGCATTCGGGTCCCAGTGGCGATACAAACTGGTTCTTTCATTAATACACCCGTCTCCACCCACGTACTCCCGGATCTACCCATAGGATCCCAGGAAGGTTAAATTAAAAAGGCACCCACGTAAAAAAGGAATATGCAGCCGTCACGTCGAGTTACGACTCAGAGAGGTAGGCCCGCGAAACGGTCGACGCGGAGACCGCCAACCTCACCACGAGCTGGCGGGAGCATCTCGGACGGCTCCCAAGATGGCGGCGCCGTGAGGCGGCCCCCCACACCGCCGACCCCGCCGGCGAGACAGTCCGTCCGTCCCAAAAGGCCATCAGCGAGGGCGAAGCAGGCGGACGGCCTCGTCCGGATGCAGGCGTCGATCGATGCGATCGAGAGGAAGTGGACCGACTTGGAGCGGATCGCATCGACTCAGAGGCAGGAGTTGGCGACACAGAGAGAGGAAATGGCGGCCCAGTCCCGGGTGCTCGCGGAAGCCACAGCCGCCCTCACCGCGGCCACCGCAAAGGCGAGCCGGGAGGCGGAAGCCCAGTCACCCCCACGTGCCCGCCCCTCCCCGCGTCGCCACAGGACTGATTCGACCCCAAGCGTCCGCCACAGTAGACCCCGGACACTTTCTCCGGCTTCTCCGAGCCCTGCCCCCGCGACTAGACGGGAGCGGGCCCTTGCTCCGGGACGTGACGGCCGATATAGGAGCCCGGCGAGCGATTGGTCCTCGCCCTCCCCGTCTCCGCGCCCCCGCAGCCGACAACACCGCGACGCTGGCACGGCCCGCCGCCGCCGCCTCCCCGACTACCGACAACACGACCAGGACCTCTACGGAAGGGCCCCCCCGGTCATCGGCCGAGGAGGCGGTGCGCCTCATAGTCGCGGCGGCGGACGGGAAGGCTACCAGCAGGAAAAAAGGTATTTCCTCCAAATACATCTTTCCTTATGATCTCGTAGAGAGGGGGGATGAGGGAAAAACAATTAAAAAAGGGGAGGCGACCCGGGAGGAGTATACCCTGGGCCTGAAGCGCCTCCAGTATCAGCGAGCATTCCCGGCGTCGGCCCTGGAGGCCCTCTCACGCCACCAGGAGATGGTGGCCCAGGACAACTGCTCGCTCCCTTGGGCGGTGGTACGCCGGTATTCCGAGGAGATATTCACGAGAATCGCCGACGGCCGCCTCCCAGACGGCTGGCGGGACTCGGCGGCCATCAACGCCGCGAGGGTGGAGATTATCGCAATGGCGAGCCACCTCACCTCCGCCCCCGCCGCCTCGGGCGATCACCACTCGGGAAAAGCCCACCAACAGAAGGCCCCTCAGGACGGTCGCACCTCGTACGATCGCGCCAGCATGGGCACCCCCTGCCAGGCCTGGAATAAGGATCCGCAGGCCTGCGACAAGGCGGCGAAGGGCGAGTCGCACGGGGCCGGTTCACAGAAGCTGGCACACATCTGCGGCTACTGTGCTAACGTCCGGAAAATTGTTACCAATCACTCCGAGGCGTCGTGCTACTCCAAAAAGGCGAGAGACAAGACCGGCAGGCGCCCCCCCTCGGATTTTTAGACCCCCGGCGGGCACCCACGCCCCCGCGATCCCGCCGGAGCTCTGTACTCGACCCCCCCGCACGCCCCCGGACTAACTCCTTTGTTGACATTCTCCTGAAGCCACTCGGCTTCCCTCCCGGGCTCCCCCGCGCCGCCCGGCCCCTGGGATACCCCCGGAATGACGTCACGAACCGCGGCGGCTGCCCCGGTTTCCCCGGCCTAGTTCCACTGGGAACTCCCTCTGACGTCATTCTCTCCGCTGGTGGGCAGCCCGGCCCTCCGCTAGCCCGGCCCGTGGGCACGCCGATACCGGCCCGCATCCGTCCGGGGGATTCCCCCACGGCTTCCCCGAGTGACGTCACGGACACCCCAAACACACCCGGCTACCGCTCCTTTACGGAGTACGCCCACGCCGCCCGGATCGCCTCGACGCCGACCGCCACCGGCCCGGCCTCCTGCGGCATCTGTGACGTGACCGAGGCGGGCCCCGTCCCCCCTACCGGGACGGCCGATCGGAGCGAGCCGATAGGACAGGTCCTCGACCATACCCTGCAGCAATCATGGGCACCCGCGGCCGCCTGCGGCCCCACCCCGGCCGAATACAGGCACACTCTGGACGGCTTCTGGCCCGTCCTCTCGGGGGAGGGTTGGACCAGGTACCCGCGCTACGCGGCGGCCTACGCCGCCGCCCGGGCCTCGGGCCTCCCGAATTTTTTGGCTGCCCGAGTCCCGGTCGACTCAGACTTGAACATTGGAGCCTGGCGAGAGAAGCTCGCCCGGCACCCTGATACCACCTTGGCCGATCACCTGGAGTTTGGCTTCCCGGCCAACTACACCGCGCCGGGGCCGCCTACCCCCACCTTCCACAACCATCGCGAGGACCCGGCCTACGCCCGCCACGTCACGGCCTACGCTGAGGAGGAGCTCCGGCTGGGCGCCCTCCTGGGACCCTTTAGGGTCCCCCCTTTCTCCCCATGGACCCAGTGCAGCCCGATAATGACGCGGCCCAAGTCGACCCCCGGTAAGCGCCGGATCATAGTCGATCTCTCCTTCCCGCCCGGTCGGAGCGTGAACTCGGGCATACGCCGGAAGGAGTACCTGGGCCACCCCCATCACTACTCCCTCCCCTCTGTCTCGGATATCGGCAGGGAGATGACCCTCCGGGGCCGAGGGGCCTTCTGCTGGTCCGCGGATGTCTCCCGGGCCTACAGGCAGCTGAGGGCCGATCCCCTCTCGGCCCCCTTGTTCGGCATCACGGTCGACGACGACCTTTACGTCGACATAGCCCTCCCCTTCGGATGTCGAACCTCGGGGGCGGCCTGCGTCCGCGTCACCGGGGCCGTCTCCTGGATGCTCCGGGAGCGGGGGTTCTCCAGCCTCGTCTACGTCGACGACTTCGTGGGCTGTGAGTCCTCCTACCTCGACGCCATGCGCGCATTCGACGCGCTCCGGGACCTCTGCGCAGAGCTCGGGCTGGCCCTCGCCCCCGACAAGTGCTGTCCCCCGGCCGTACGCCTGGTCTGGCTCGGCATTCACCTCGACACCGAGGCCATGGTGCTCCGCATCCCGGACGACAAGCTCGAGGAGGTCCTTCACGACTGCGAGCGCTGGCTGGCCCGCCCCACCCTGACGCGGAAGGCCCTCCAGCAGCTCCTCGGGCGCCTGGCCCACATCAGTACCTGTATCCCCTCGGCTCGGAAATTCATGGGGCGGATTCTCGCAAGCCTCCGCGCCTCCCCCCTCGCCGGACAGGCGGACGTCGACCCCGACCTCCGGCTCGACGTGCGCTGGTTTCGCGACTACGCGAAGAGGGGGAACGGCGTATGGCTCCTGCCGCCCCCCTCCGCCCCCCGGTGGGTCATCGAATGTGACTCCTGCCTCACCGGGGGCGGCGCCTTCTCGCGCGACCTCTGCTTCTCCGAGGCCTACAGCGACGACATGATGGCCGCCTTCCCGACCATCCACGAGCTGGAGGCGGTCAACCTCGTCATGGCCGTCAAGACCCTCGGCCCCCCGGCCCCGGGCGGCTACGAGGTGCTAATCAACACGGACAACGCCGCCTCGGCCCTCGCCCTCGAATCGGGCCGCGCCTCCGACCCGACCCTCGGCGCGTGCGCCCGGGAGCTCTGGCTGGTCGCGGCCTTGGGCTCCTACACAATAGTCGTCCGCCACAAGCCGGGCGTCGAGTTGATCCTGGCGGACGCACTCAGCCGGGCCCACTCCTCCCGGGCCGCCTTACAAATCGTACGGGATCATTGTCGAGATATGGGTCTGGGTCGAGTAAGGGTAGTTCACTCCCCGGAGTTACTTTCTAACGACCTGTAATTCTCTCCCCAGATTACGATCCCAGGGAGCACGAACACCTGATGACCCTTCACACGGCCGCCCTCGCCCCCGGGACCTGGAAAAATCGAACCCGGCACGCGAGGCGCTACCTCCAATTCATGTTGGAGCGGGGCGTCGACCACCTCCACCCCCTCCCCTACGACGTGGGGCAGTTCATTGCCCACCTCCATCGCGAGCTTCCCTCCCCCGCCTCGGTCGCCAATGTGATCTCGGGCGCACGCGCCTGGCTCCGGGAGGCGGGGGGCGACCCCGCCCCCTTTGACGCCCCCTTTGTGGCCCGCGTCCGCCGGGGCGGGGAGAGGCTCTTCGCCGCCCCGGTGAGGAGGGCCCTCGCCATCACCCCCGACATGCTACCCATCATACACGCCCACCTGAAGTCCCTCGGGCATCTCGGGGTCGCACCTTGGGCCGCAGTCGTCCTGGCTTATTTCACATTCCTAAGGCAATCCAACCTCCTCTCGCCCTCCCACGCCCCCTAGGGCGGTCGCCACACCCTTCGCCGCGACGACGTCCGGCTCGCCCCCGGGGGCCTCAGGGTCTTGGTGGCGTCATCCAAGACTATCCGCTCCGCCGCCCAGGTGGTCTCCCTGTTCGTGCCCGCCCTCCCCGGATCACCACTGTGTCCGGTCCGGGCTTGGGACCGGGCGGTCACCCTCGTCCCGGCTGCCGGAGATGCGCCGGCCTTCATGGCGCGCCACAACACGCCACTCACCTCAAACGACATCACGCCCCTGCTCCGGGCCGCCCTCGGCGAGGCGGGAGTCCCGGACGCCTCAAGATACACTCTCCACGGCCTACGCCGGGGCGCGGCCCAGGCCTGTGCTTCGAGGGGCGTGGACTTGTCGGCCATAATGGCCCAAGGGACCTGGGAGTCTGACGCCGTCCACGCCTACGTCCCAAGGCAGGTGACGGCGGTCGCCCCGAGAGCCTTAGCCTTGTGTTTTGGGTCGGCTCCCGGGCCTACCCCCGCAGGCTTCCAGGCCCCTTCCACACCATCCTCAAACATGGACCAGGTGGACTAACATTGCTCGACTCAAATCTTCAAACTTAATGTACACCCTCCCTCAGAAATAAACACCCTTTTCTTCCCACTCATGTCTCGGTCTTCCTCTGTCCGGATCGGCCCACCATCCAGAATTGTGGTTGATCCGGCGGGGGAAGCCCGGGACGCCCCCCCCCCCTCCTCCTCCTACCTTCCCCCTCCTCCCTTGACCTGCATTCGGGTCCCAGTGGCGATACAAACTGGTTCTTTCCACGCCCACCCACCCTCTTTTTTACCCTCCCACTGCGTGGGGGTCGGCTCCCGGGCCTACCCCCGCAGGCTTCCAGGCCCCTTCCACACCATCCTCAAACATGGACCAGGTGGACTAACATTGCTCGACTCAAATCTTCAAACTTAATGTACACCCTCCCTCAGAAATAAACACCCTTTTCTTCCCACTCATGTCTCGGTCTTCCTCTGTCCGGATCATGAAACACCATGTAAAAAAACAAATCAGTTTATCCTGAGCAAATGCATAAGCAGATAGTATGTTGATCGTTACAATGGACAAAGTTTTGTCCCATATTGCTTAGCACCTTTTGAAGCAGTCTCGCATGTTTAACGGATGGTAATGATGGTACAAGCTGTGAAGAACTAGATGGAGGATCCACCATAGAAGGACTTCATGGTGGAACTGGAATATCTCATGTACTCATTGACGGAGTTTGCACAGTTAAATCCTCAAGTAACTTGTCTAGTAACACCTCCCGTATTAAATTAGGGAGTTTCTTATTTCCTGCTGCACCCCTCCTCTTCTTCCCTTTGTAGGGCTAGAAGACAATACTATTGACTGAATATTGATTAAAGTATAAGAGAGTTGACGGTCTGCTTCGTGTTAGGCTCAGGTATCGAATGGATTTAAAACAGGTTGGCATTCCCGACAATGGGTCTGTCGCCCTAGCAAAAAATACACTTCCAATGCACAGATATGCAAATGATACCAAGGTGACACTAATGCAGTCTCCAGTACTATGAATTCCCCATGTTACAAATAACATGTACAATTATATACATATGCAGTGATAGAAATAAGCAAAGTGTTTCACTTGTCCACCGGACTAGAGTTATAATTGTCCGTCTGAATTTTCACTTTTCCGCATTTGGCTTCTGCATATATATTACATAATATAATATATTATATAATATAATATAAATAACGGAAAGCAAGCAAAATGGTGAAATACATGTTTTTCAGCCCAAAATTGTCACTTGTTTAACGGACAAACTCAAGCCATATTTTGCTTGTCCGTGTCTATTCTTACTTGTCCTGGACAAGCTCTTATTTCGGACGCTACATATGTATATGGCAACAACTAAAACCCAAAAGGATTGTGACTTTATTTGGCATGCATTTGCCCCACACAGGACAAGTCGGCGTGCAATTGGGGTGCAGCAGTCCTGGAGTAAGGCAGCGCGATGCCTCAGCGTGGTGCATGGGTCGCTGGACCGCCTCGCACCCAAGGTGCGCCAGTACATCGAGGAAAAGGCAGCCATATGCCAGCCGGACCGTGTCCACATCTGTGACGGTTCCGAGGCAGAGAACAAGGTGCTGATGGACATCCTACAGAAGACAGGCATGGCCAAACCACTCACCAAATATGAGAACTGGTAGGTGCTTAATGAGTGTTTTATGTGTAAGGTTGTTATTTTTGTATGTGCATGCATGTCTTTTGTAGAGACCAGCGATTTTATCATCCTGATATGACCTTAGATGTTGCCAGGAAGTAAAACTCCCAACAACCAACCAACCGATTTTATTAGAATAAATGAGTATAGTTTGTTTATTGGGGCTTTATGTCCTGGCAACGTCTGAGGTCATATCAGGATGGGTACCGACTTGTGACAGTGTGCACTCATGGAGACTTTATAGTGCTGTACCACTGGGATAGGAGGCTGCTGGCACCATGACCTTCATTTCCCACCCAGTCACGTTATCCTGGCACTGAGCCAACCAGTCCTTTCCCTATCCTATTAAAGTTGCATGGTCCGATGGCATTTGAATTTGTTAGTCATATTTGAGATAAATAGCTCAGGTTGACCATTATATCCTAATATGCAGTAGTCCCGAGTAAGTGTGATGAAAAATTACTAGTTTTCGAGCAATTTGAGCTGAAAGAACCCAAAATAATTTTGACAAGCTTGCCAAAAGTCCTGTGGCTATGACCCAGATGGTCATCTTGCGATGACCATGTGATGTGAGATGACCTACTAATCCTAGGTATGGCCCTACACAGTAGGCCTACTTGGCTCTAATGAGGTTACGAGATTGGCCTAATTGTTTAATGGCCTCCCTTCAAAATGGGTGTTTCAAAGTGAGTCTCCAAAGGGGTGATGTTATAAATTCACAGGTTATTCTGTATATGCTGTCCCAAATCATTAGCTAATACACCAGTATCTAAGTTGGATATATAGGATCAAATGTAAGTAGTTGTTTTAATTTTGACAAAATTATATTTCATGGGACCATGCAACTTTAATGCTGAGTGCAAGTCATTGGTTTGACTCAACTGGGATTCAAAATCCCAAATTCTGCACTGGAAGCCTGTACTCTGCCGATTCGGCCACCTTGTCTGGTTATAAATAAGTACATATGTACATATGAGCCTGTCTCAAAAGGTGATAACTCTTCTTTTTTTGTCGATTGTAACGATTGACACAAAACAGCACAGAAACTGTTACACTGAAAACACAAGGACACCATGTAAAAAACAAATCAGTTTATCCTGAGCAAATGCATAAGCAGATAGTATGTTGATCGTTACAATGGACAAAGTTTTGTCCCATATTGCTTAGCACCTTTTAAGACAGTCTCATATATACACATACAAAATAATAAATATTGTGTATAAGTTATGCTAGGTACACACCTACCGTTTACGACTCGCGCACTAAAACTTTGCGCCCGACGCGACCCGATCGCGATTAAAACCGAAGATAAGGGATGCGCACATATACCGACTGGACGCGCACATATAACGTCTGATTCGCGGCTGCGATCCACACTCCTGGTGGGTTTTTGCGCGAACTACCTCGCCATCAGCGCAATCTAGCATTTTCCTTGCGCCGATTCGCGACTGCGCTGCACGCACCTGGTGGGTTTTGCGCGAACTACGTCGCCATCAGCGCCATCTAGCAGTTTCCTGTAGCAATGCTATTTGTTTTGTTTACATTCGTCGATTAGAAAACATTAATATTGCCGGCGGCGGAATTTCCTTGCGCCTGGTACGTACTTGTTGAGTTTACATTCATCGATTAGAAAACATTAATATCGCCGCCGTTGAATATATTTGGGTCTACTATGTAGCCGCCGAACCGGCGGAATTTCCTTGCGCCTGCTACATACTTGTTTAGTTTACATTCGTCGATTAGAAAACATTAATATCGCCGCCGTTGAATAGATTTGGGTCTAATATGTAGCCGCCGAACCGGCGGAATTTCCTTGCGCCTGCTACGTATTTGTTTAGTTTACATTCGTCGATTAGAAAATATTAATATATAGCCGCCGATTAGAATATTTTGGTTAAGACACTGTCACGTGTCCTTTTTCAGGCCCGGCGATTCGTTGATCGTTAAAACTCAGACGCGAACGGTCGGCGGCTAGCACGCATATACCGTTTAAGATACGACCGACCGCACGCACCTCCCGATTTGCAATCGTCCCGATTCGTTTTTCGAATTGCTTGCGATTTCAGTTTTAAGGCCTAAAACTGAGTTGTAATCGCAAATCGCGGACGTCTGGTGTGCTATGGTCCCGCACCCACCTACCGACTAACGAGGTCGTATGCGCGAATCGCGTCGTAAACGGTAGGTGTGTACCTAGCATTACATGTAAGTTATATAAGTTATATATGTTATATACAAATTATCTATAAGTTTTTGTTATGTATAACTTTTAGGTAAGTTATATACAAGTTCTAAGAATAATTAATCAGATAAGTTGCCAGAAATAATTAATCAGCAAAAAAGCCAGCAATAAAGGGGAAAATAACAAGTGGGTTGAGATGTTATAAAGTACACATCCAAATCAAAGCAGTGAGGAGTACCTTTCCTGCTAAATGTTAAAAAGCTTGGTTACCAGTTCTGTACTGATAAATGTATGTGTGTTTTTATAAGTATGTATGTGTATGTATACATATAAGTGTAGATATAGACAAAGATTTTTTTGCTCAGTTCGTTCAGGTCTACAGATCAGGTGAGACTAGAATAATATAAACATTGCGATTTTTTATTTATTTATTTTTAAACCATTCATGTATAGACAGATCAGCTGACAAAGTATGTCATGAGCTTTGTAAGAAGGTATCGCTAGTTGTCTTTTTTCCTCGGTGTATTTAAGGCGTGCCCTGTTTGCAGCGGATTGTGTCGTAGGCTGCGCTACCCGTGTCCTACATTTAAACCTCTCCGCCACGGCAGGCTATAGTAGCATTTATCTATCGCGACATAGAACCCCGTTGTGTTACCACCTTCTTAAATGTTCTGCCTACGCAGATCTCGGCTTCCCATATTTATTTAAATGACAGTCCTCTCCACTGAGTATTACTGAGTAAATTTAGGTCACCCTCCCATCTGTCACTTCAGGGGAGTAGAATAAGCCACACACAAAAAGCAACCCCCTAGTCTAGAATAAAAGGTCAGTGAATGGCTGAAACACTCAGAGTGTAAACACATATAGATTTATTATTAACATGGGCTAAATTATATATTAACAGAATTGATTTTCCCCAGTGCTTCCCTGGGCTGGTGGTACATGTGCTAAATGTTGGATGACTTGGGAAAACAGGTAAACAGCTTTCAATTGGAATCGGGGTTTTGGGTTTGCTGTGTATGGTATCAATCAGAATTAAGTATGCATCCTTGCACCTTCTCATCGTGTGGCTATTAAAAAGATGGACTAGCCAACCCCTTTCAGGTCCCCCCCCCCCAACCCTCACCCCGCCCCCACACACCCTCCTACGTGGTTTCTTCCAGTCCTGCTTAATTATATTGTATGGAATGGCATCCAACAATTACGAAACACGCTGTAACAAAATGTAGCACCTTGCACAATGCAGTAACCCCGCATTGAGTGAGGCGGGCCTTATTGATACAATGACGTCAACACCAACAGAAAAGTCCGTTGCTATTTATATAGTCACCAACCACAATACCATTAAAGCATCTCGACGAAAGGCCATAATATTAATAATTTCGTAGTTTTGGTGTGTGAAAGGAGCTTTTTATTTTTGTTAGTTTTTTTATTTGTTATTCATTTGATATATATTTTGGTTATTTAATGGGGTTTTAATTTGTTATTTATTTGTATTAATCTTTGTTATTTACTTTTGTTACTTATTTTCTCCTTTAAATATTTTCGCTATATTTTTTATTTTTTTATTCGGTAGTTTGTCGTGTCGACATGCCACCGTTCTCGTCTATGTGCCTCGTTCTGGATATCTTATTATCCATTATTTGTAATAACTCAGTATAAGTCAGAAGCCATAGCCCGCTTTTGTTCACCATTACCTGTTTTCTCCCACCCACCCATATTGAATGATAACCCGTGAAACAACGAATAAACTGAGTCAGGAAATGCCTTCATAACCTTCAAAAGAAGGATATTTAAATACATGGCTAAAGATGAGATAATTGGGTCAAATTAAAGCCAGGGAAGTTTGGATAACCTTCTCGGGCAATATATATGGACCACACCGCGATCTCCAAACACATGTATAGTCAGCCATACAGACATGTGGGTGGAGATTGATTTCTTCCCGTACCTTATACAGAAAGAAAGCTCATATCTAGGCACGCCTAAATTGAATAGCTTTTCTCCCTAAGGCACATTTGACTAATATATCGACAATGGCTATTCTTATAAACATTTTCTATAGTGTCAGAATTTCGACGTGTTTGCCTAATTAATTTGGCATCTTTTCATTTCAAATATTTTCAGAGTTAGCCATTCATAATCTAAGTTACTTCAAGCTTTTTTATAAGGAAGATCAACCTAATATATTTATATCAAAATATGGTAAAAACTCAAGACCATTGGACTGGAACTTTAACTAGTCTATATATGTCGGGAGGTTTGGTTAATTGGGGTGTAGCGCCCTAGTAATAGCTAAGGACGTGTCAGGACGCGTACCGGCTTGTTTAATGGGATGATGTGCCACTGGTACTATAACACGATGGTTGGTTGTTGGAGTTTTACGTCCTGGCAACATCTAAGTTCATATCAGGAGGGGTACCGACATGTGACAGTGCACACTCATAGCGACTTTATAGTACTGCCCCACTGGGAGACCAGGGCACAGGCACCATGACCTGATATCCCACACAGTCACATTATCCTGACACTGAGCCAACCAGTCCTTGCCCTATCCTAATAATGTCGAGCCCCTGGCTAGTAAGCGACAACCATAAATTTTAAGTCATTGTTTGACTCGACCAGGGTTCGAATCCCATGATCTACCAAAACGGGAGACGGAAGCTTCACTCATTCCGCCATCTCGCCTGGTCCACTCTGAGATGATATCAGGCTCAGTTACATTAGTCTGACACTGAGATAACAATTCCTTGCCATATTCTAGTAATGCTCTGTGCCAAGAAAAGTAGCGACATGGTCAATGATCAGTTTAGTACGGCTTTGGTTTGTTCAGCAGTGAATTGATCCCACGGCCTCCCGGGCCGGATAGTCAGTCCCTTTACCCACTCGGCCATCCCGTCCAGTGGCAGGCATGCCTTAAAGGATAAAGTTCAACAATAAAATAAAACGGTCTATATATAGATACATACACCCAAACATACATACATGTGTATACATACATACATAACATACACACACATACACACACACATATGCATACAGAATACATACATACATTTCAGTAGGGACTGCCACCAACTGTTGCTCGTCTATGGTGACAGGTGGCGGCAGGCTAGTTAGGAGGTGGGTCCCTGGGTCGACCACCCCCGACTGCGTCTGGCTACCCCCCCCCCCCCCCTACCTTGAGAGATTACCTGTAACCTAACCAGCCAGGCGGCGGATCACTTGGATCTGTGGCGCCACAGTGGGCGCAGATAGGAAATACATCTTGGAAGCACACTGTAAAGTCCACGGCTCGAATCTGTGGTTGTGTAAGCAGGCTATAGTGAAATCAATACAGGCAAAGAGAAAGGAAGAGTATAAAGAGTGAAAGAAGAGTGAGAGTCAAGCCCTCAGGTTTATTATTTATATGGTACATGGATCCAGTATAGTGTATCACCCCACCTCATTCTCCCAATGAGAAACAAGCATTTCTAGCTCCACCAATGAGAAACAAGCATTTCTGGTCCCCATGGTTACAGTGATCTGCCCACCACCACCAAGCTGTGTAGCTCCCCTGGCCACCACCTGACTGGCAGAGGGGGGGGGGGGGGTAGTGGGTAGGGCTCTGAGTGCCCCTTACACACTATCTTACCAGCACCACAATGCACCTGGCCATGTAAGATGCACCTGGCCATGTATACCTGTTTCACAAATAGAACATTGGCATTCCCCCACCAATGCATCATTATTGGAATATTTTACAACACGTTTATTCTTGTCGTCGTCGTCTTTACATGTTGTGTTCACTCTGCAGTCCAGGGGGATCCAGCATATATGGCCTAACACACATATACATGCATGCATATATGATACATGGTTACAAATATATGCACATACCCTTTTGTCTCCGTGGTCAAAACTAATATATATAGTATATATGTGATATATGTGCATATGCATGTATACGTATAGATCATATATGTATATATATATATTAGATAGAGGAAAGGGCTATAGGAGCTCTAACCAAAAGGGGAGGGTGCACCTCTGCCAATATGGAGGCATTTGGTACAAACTACTGTACCTAACAAAACATAACAAATCAGCATTGATGACATATAGGGGAAAATATACTGGTGATACCAAGATATCATGTTGAACTGGCTCTGTTAACAACCATAACATAAATTGCCACAATAAATCCTTTAATAATTATTCAAATTAAGGTAGGTGACCACATAATGCAGGCTGAGTAGCTTTAAATACAAATCCCAATTTCACACTATAAACCACCTCCAGCGCAAACAGTTATTTAGACCTGACTGCCGCACAAATATGGTGGAAGAGATTGATTGTAGACTAGGCAGAGGCATGCATTTTGCCCATCTAAACTGCCAAAGTTCCTACAACAAAATTGACAGTATTAAACTACACTTAGATATATGTAAATTTGATGTGTTAACACTATCAGAAACATGGTTTCATGAACTGCATAGTGACCAACTTCTAGAAATTGATGGGTACAGGCTTGTGAGAGAGGATCGAAAAAACACTGACAAATGCACAAATACAAAAGAGGGTGGTGGAGTTGCAATATACAGGTATGAAAGATCTCCGCGATTCCGCGGATTTCCGGGATTTTTCAATCCCGCAGCACCATCAGCGTATACTAATTATTATTATTATTATTATTATTATTATATTCTCTTCATTGATGGTGCTGATGCCGCATCACTATCAGCCTACACTACTAATATTAATAATTGCTTCAAACGGTGCAGCACTTTCAGCATATACCAATATATTTAAAACACGACTTCCGGGAATTTTCCGCGATTCCCTGACAATGTTAAAGTTGCATGGTCCGATGGCACTTGAATTTTTGTCTTATTTTTGAGATAAATATATCAAATTGATCGTTACAAGCTACTAATCATTAGTCCGGAGTGATTTTGATTAAAGATGATTAGTTTTGAAGTAATATGAGCTGAAAGAAC